>JAPFFP010073283.1:0-23784 GCA_026153255.1 Solanum medicagineum
ACTGGACCAAGGTAGTAATGAATAGGAAAAGAGATTAATTAATAGGATTCGATTGATGTGTTCTCGTCTAATCAACTGAACTGGGCCAAAGGGAGGTTGTATTGAGAATGATAGGTCATAGTCAGTAATGCACACTATGGAGATGGTACAAGTCACATAGTGAAATTTACCTCTCACCTTTGACCAAAGGGCTTGGTGAACTTAAATTACCGTCCTTCATGCTATACACTAGAAAAGAATTAGGTTATAGGTGATACTGAGTTGGGGAATCATGGGGAACAAAATATCCTAGTTGCTCTCCATTATTGACTTTTACTCTTATAATAATAGTTAGTTTTATTTTCTCATTGATTCTTGCAAACCCCCCTCCCCTTTGGGGAATTGAGTTGGTTAATTACTCGGATTGCAAAGTGGTAAATTTTCTTGAGTCTACATATTCCCTGTGGGATCAACCCTAACCTTAGATAGATTCTTTATCTTGACAGCGGCGACTTTGTCCTCGAAAAAGGAGGTGTAACTTATGCGACATCAGCTAGGCAAGTAGATCCACATTTAGCCTTGACTATTGACTATTGTAATCACAGAATTCTAACTTGGAAAGTAATCTCTCCTTTCTCAATGTAGGATTTAAATTGAATTTCATTTTATACTTTGCATGGTCTTATTGTCAGTTAAGGTTACTTCTTATATAGGTATGATCTATTTTAATTCTTGCATGAATCTACTCATGCTTATCTAATGCATACTTCACCCATTATTACCTGTGCTTTACTTATATATTATCTTATGTATTTACTTGATCATTGCACTACGTGGTTACTATAACACCTCCTAATAGCCTTAGGGTACCTTAGAAATAATCCTTGCATAATTTATCATCCATTCATTTTTTGTGCAAATTCTAGGTCGTGTTCTTATTCAGGTGGTAAAATAGTCTCTGATTTTTAAGTCAATTGTATCGAAAAATAACTTTTTTCATGTTTTCGCACTTCCTAAAGGGGTGCGTGACCTCTCTGCATCACAAAGAGGATTTATTTTAGTATGAAAATGATTGAGACTCGTTACTGTAAAAATGATTGAGACTCATCCTTGGCCAAAAAAGGAAAAATTGAACTTCGTGGAAAAATGAACGCAGGAGCAAGTCTGGGTCATGGAAGGGTTCACCGTAGTACAATATTTTTTTTAAAAAATTCCAGATCTAAGTGAGGGAAGTTGGGAGAAATCCTTGAACCTTTATATATAGGAGTCTTAAAATATTCTACCATTTTTAAGTCTAATTAACTCACTAAATCACATAAAAGACTCTCTCCAACCTCTCCAAAATTCCTTTACCAAATTCTCCAAAGTTTTCAGATCCACGACTCTTTCATTAAGGACCAAGCTTCAATATTTTCTCAAGTTTGTCTTGTCTTCTTCAAGAACTTAAGATATGTGGGTTTCTTCATCCATATGTTCTTCCACCCATGGAGTCATAAACCTTTTCCAACTCAATGTTTTAATTTTAAGGTTTATTTTATTATGGGTACTTCTTATTCTTACTTACATGCATGATTCATGTTAGAAATTATTTATTTATTTGAAATTCGTGAAATGAATTGGTATCTATGAACCATTTCATTACTACATTGTGTTGATGATTTATTAAATGGATCTTGTTAAATCTTACCCAAATACTATATTTTGGTTTCAATCATGAATATAATATTCAAATGAGTATGTATTGCCCATTATTTCCCATTACTTTTGAGAGTGATTCTGAGACATGTCTTGACCCCCGTTCCACTCATGACAAGATGCATTGTTGGATGACATGTTATGTATGATCTATGTGATGCTTATGTTTCTATGGATACTTTCCCTTAGTCCCATATCCCATGTTTAGCTATTGATTGTGATGATAATTGTAGAGTGGTGAATATCCTAAGTCCCTATATCCTACAGAGTGCTCCCTATGTTCCTTTCCCCTTGGAATTACATATTGTGCTTGAGGTGAAGGGAATTCCCTACCCTTTATCCGATAGAGTGCTTCCTAAATCCCTAATCCCATTAGTACAAATTGTTAACGATTGATCCATGCTTCTAAGCATAGATGTTCTTTTGTATGCTTTGAGGCTTGTTTGGGTTATCTTTAGGTTCCCCATATTTTACCTACATAATCTAACCATGTAAGGACCGGAGATTTCCCTCATCACCACTTCAAGGCTAAGTTCGACCTGGAAAGTTCACTAAGTGGTGAGTCATTTGATCCAAGTACAAGAACACCATTTATATACCTATGCTATGATTATGATTTTCTTGTATCTTTACATTGAAGGTGAGCCTAGGACATGTCTTTGCCCCCGTCATATCTTTAGAGGCATTATTGGACATCATGTAAAGTCTATGTATGAGATTGATATGTTGATACTTGTGGGGATTATGTTTATGTTTTATGTGATGATATTTTGATGGTGAAAGTCCTAAGTTCCCTTCCCTATAGCATTAATCATATGATTCTGCCCCTTAGGATTTACTTATTGATGACGATTATATGATGGAAAGTCCTATGTTCCTTATCCCCATAGCTTGAGTCTCGGACTCCTATCTCTTAAATTATGTGTTGAAATTGGGTGCTAATGAGTCCCACTTCCTTTACACCATAGATTGTGTCATATATCCCTATCCCTTAGTATCACTTATTAATGATTGAATTGCACTTTTGAACTGGTGATGTGTAAATATATACTATGAGGCTTATTTAGGGTCTTTCAGGTTCCCGTTTGCTATGTCACTCCTAGGCCCTAGGCTTCATGTTATGACAAGCTTGGTATCAGTTCACTATAGTTTTAAAATAATCCTTGGAGTCTAACATGCCGCATTGAGTAGAGTTTTATTCATGGATGTGAAGTGCATTACGTCTATGAGCATGAGACCACAAAACATTTTAGGAAATGTCTCGCTTCTTCATCGTTATCCCATGCTATGAAACATGTCTTGATATTTCCTAACTTTGATGATGTCCTTGATACCCTATAGAAGATGCCTCAAAAAAAAAAAAAGACAGGCCATTGCTAAGGAGGACAAAGTTCCACAAGAGCCTATTGAAAATTTTCCCAAATTCCTTCCCTTCCATTATTTTCGATCAATTCTCTGATGGCTGTGACGAACTTTTGGCAAGAAATTTCGGCTACTCCTAGGGTTTTACATCATTCACTTTCTCTTTCTCTTCCAAGCTCATCACCATCTTAAGTAAGTTCCTTGGTTCATTTTTAATCTTGAAAGTTTCATTGTTCTTAATTGTTGATGTGATGATGGTGATGAGTTTGAGTTTTAAGCATGAATTTCTTGATAAATATGAATTAGGAATGTGAAATTAGGGGTACTTTTAATTAAATTTATTGCTTATGCCTGGAATTAGATGTAATAGCCTTGTGATTGTTGGTTATGTGCTCATGGAACCATTTGTCATGTTTGGATGTGTGGGATTGCATAGGTTATGATTGTGAAATGGTATTTGATATTATTGGAGAAGCATTAGTGTAAATCATAAATGAAATTGTTGGAAACCTATGTTATTCCATGCTTGTTAGTTTTTTGATTGAGAGAATATGAGTTGAAATCATGTTTGGGGTGTGGCTTATCATGTGCTTGAGATGTGGGTAAATTTATGCTTGCTTCGATTTTGGTAGAGTAAGGATAAAAATGGTTTTGGGGTCCGTATGATGAATTTGGATAGGTTTGGTACCTAGAAGTTCTTGCTCATGAGAGTCTTTTACTACTCGTAAATGAGCCTACGAGACATAATTGCCACTCGTTGGAAGTTCCAGTGACTTGATTTTTCAGAATATTCGTCAGACGTAGCCTTCTGCGAATCGTAGATAGGTTCCTTAGATCATTGACTGTTTTGAAAATTACTCTCTGAAACTTTATACGAAACCAGTTTACAACTTGTAAACCAAGTTATGAGTCGTACCTAGGTCTCATATAGTTTTACAGTGTTCAATATTGTTTTGCACCTCAGGTTTATGGGACCATTTGACGACTCGTATTTCTAACTAGGACTCATAAATGGATTTCGTAATTCCCTTCTGCAATTGATCAAGTTCAGTTTTTGTTTTCTATTTCTTGATTGCTGGGGCGAATTATGGGTTGTTTATGCTTTAATTTTTAGATACTATGGCTCCTAAAGGCAAATATGCAAGGATTGAGACTTTTAGAAGGCAACTCATTGATGAGCCTATAGATAATGAGCATGGAGGTGATGAGCAGACCCAGTTGAGTGGGTCACTGGAGATCAATGATACCCATCCAAATCTTGCAGCTGGGGTACCACAAATTAGAGCAGAAGCTGCCAGAGATGCCCAGACTCAGGCTCAAGCTAATAGTCCTTCCCAATCTAATGAGGAAGGTAGTGAGAGGACGGGGAGTAGCATTTCCCAGATGACCCCTTCTAGGGAGGAGCAGAGTTCAGTGGAGGCCTCCGATATTAGAGGAGATGCCAAGTCCTCCATCGCACCATCATCTTCTTCAGCACCGGATGCTCGTACTAACCTGTGGTGCATTGAGGGGATGGAGGCTATATTTTTTTAGGGCATGCAACCCAAATAAAGGGGAAACCCAACCATTTTATATATAAAGAGCCCCAAGTTATTGATGATGGATTGAGCCTTGTCCTAGGTCTGAAGGGCACGATGACACGACATGGGCTCACGTGGTTGATGGAGAGGCTTCGACAATACGCCCCGATTCTTGTATGGGAGTTTTATGCAACATATGCAGCCACGATTCTTTAAGATCTTCACAAGGGGAAGAGACCTCTCACACAACCCAGATTGACAGAGGTTCAAGTGAGGGGGTGGAAGGTTTATATTTTAGAGGAGATTATCAACCGTGTACTTTTTGGTCCCGAGTACCAAGCCTCGAGATTGAAAGATGAGTTTCACTATAGATTGGGGCAGGCTAGAACTGTATTAATTTAAAAGGATCCGGTATAGAGGACCAAGTTGTTGAGATGGCTGGCTGGTTACATTGCAGAGCAGGGTCCAGAGGTTGCTTGGTTCACCACACATACCCCTATGGATCTCTACATGCAATTCGCTCACTTTGGGAATAGCAGATGCCTATTGTGAAGGCTTCACTTTCTTTCCCTGCCAAATTTTTGTGGGCAGTTGTTTGATCCTGTATCTTGCCTACCTTGGAGGATAATATTTCGACACCAGAGCAGGTGGTATTGGTTTCCTGCATCTTAGCTGGCTATGACATTGATTGGTCCTGACTCATAGCGGAGCAGATTCATGAGTCAGCACTAAAAGGCGCCACCTCTATCCCATTTCTGCTTTTGGTCTACAAGCTTTGCTTACATTAATAAGTGGAGATACTTCATCAGCTGGACCAGTTAGTTGATGCCCAACATTCCCTAGAGGTCGGTCTAATAAAGTCCGATAAGAACTCGGTGGCAAACTAGGGAGTACCACCACCACCCAGATAGTCGCCTCAATGTAACGACCCCAAAAAGTGCCTAAAAATGTGCCTTAGAATGCCCAAAGTTTTAATTTTCATATTTCTCAAAATCCATTCATTATTTCAAAAATGCGACTTCAGATTCTTGTTCAGGGGATCCAAACTAGGTAGAAAAGGATCTAACCCTGATTTAAGAGCAAAGATTTAGCAATTAAAAAAATTCCAAACTACAATTTCTAGAGGGATTTTTGCGTCCCGCTCGCGACGTGCCCCTGTGTATTTTGGGACACTATTTTTCAGCTTCGGTCCTTGACTTTGGTCTTGGGCCTAAAAGCTCCCATATGTGTTCATACCTATACTTAGTCATATTTTATCCTAATACTACCCTAAAAATTTCCTAGTACTCACTCAAATACTTAGTCACATTTTCACTACCCAAACTCAAGTCCCAAACCCTCATCCCAAGCTAAGGTTTCCTTCAAGGTTCTTCTTCAAGCATCAAGTTTCCATCTCCAATCTTCACCAAGTTCATCTCCAAGCTAAGGTATTTGGGCTTCTTTCATGGATTCCTTTCACCCATGATACCCAAGCCTCCTTTTACTCAATTTGCATGATTTAAAATTGATTTACAAATGGGTCTTGATTAATTACGAAATTCACTGCACACTATGTTAAAGCTATGTAAAGTTTTGAATGTTTTGCTATGTTTTGAGCTATAAATCTTGGATCTATTGTAAGATTTGATAAGGAGTTTTGATGTATATGTCTTGAGGATGTTGCAAGGCTTTGAATGATGGTTTTACAATGGCTTTTCTTGCATGATTCCATATCTAAATTGCATGATTTTATACTACCATTTCACACACTCAAGTTTTTTGATAAAATGTCCGGATGTGGTTTCTTGAGGAATTAAAGGGCCAATGCCTGAGATATGATATAAATGATATTATGATGATGAAATGATCTTAGGTATATGATACACTATAGATAAAGTGTTACATTAGACCATACTCAATCCAGGGGGACAAGAGCCCAAGTAACCATGTTGGAGGTTTATACTCATCAACCATGCGGGGGGTTTATACTTCGTCATCATGTTGGTAAGGTATAATTATCATCAAACATGTGAGGGATTTATACCAGACAATAACCAAGGGGTTTATACCTTGAACAACTAGCTTGGTCTCTTCTACACGTATGACATCCTACATGAGCATGAGTACTTAAGCATGTTTTACTTAAGCATTGATCACACATGCCAGATTTTTTATTATGCCTATTGCTTAATATTATGCATTTTATATTATGATGTCTATCTATTGTTGCATTGAATCCTACATTCTTTGTACATTTAAACGTACTAACATATACTTTATGCCTACATGATATCACCATGTAGGAACCGATGCCCAAGTTGATCCTCCTCCTCTACGTGGCTAGTTCGGTGCTATTCAAGTTAGTTGGTGAGTCATCCACTTCGAGGACCTAGTCTATGTTTCTTCTATTATGTATTGAGACATTTATCTATATTGTGTATTTTGACTATAAGGGTAAGCCCGATTACTTTGTCTTGGCCCCCGCTCTTATCTATGTATTAGAGGTGTTTGTTAGACATATTAAGTGCCTATGATATGAGTTTAAATCTTGTCTTTTGACCATGTTGTTGTTCAAGCTTTTTCCTTAGCCTCGTTTTCCCCATTCTTTTATCTTTGATGCTTGATTTATTGCTTTCGCGACCAAGGACATGTAATGATGCTTTATCAGGCTTGCTTAGGGTGCCTTTGGGTTCCCCTTGCGCCGTGTCATGTCTAAGCCTTAGGCTTGGGTCATAACAAACTTGGTGTCAGAGCACTAAGTTAATAAATCCTCGGAGTCCAACACAACGCGTCGATTAGAGTCCTATTCATTGTTGTGAAGTGCGCCATGACTATGAATAAGAGGCTCTGAGCCGTTTTAGGAAATGTTTTCCTTCTTCATGATTCTAAGTCGTTCTATAGAGATGTGGTAACTTTTCCCCCTAACGATTATTCTTTTCTATGCTAGATCATGCCAAACACTTGAGGAAGATTGGCCCAAACTCCCGAGGAGCAACCTACCAATGGTGAACTCCGGGATGGTCTTATTATGCTTGCCTAAGTGATGGCCAAGCTAGTCCAACAAGGGGTCCAAGCCCCTCATGCTACTACCCGGGGAGCTTGGGTAGGAGACTTCATGAGGATGAATCCTCTGGTTTTCCATGGGTCAAAGGTAGATGAAGATCCACAAGAGTTCATTGATGAGGTCTACAAAATCTTGAATATAATGGGGGTTGGGCTGAATAAAAAGGCCTAGTTGGCAGCGTACCAACTCAAAGGTGTAGCCCAAATTTGGTATGAGCAATGGAAGGGAGAGGAGGTGTTGGTAATATGGTGCTTTAGGAGGATTTCAATTAGCCTTCCTTAACTAGTTTTTCCCCTTGAGCTTAGGGAAGCAAAGTTGGTAGAGTTTATGAACTTGAAACAAGATGCTATGAGTGTGAGGGAGTATGCCCTCAAATTTAATCAACTTTCAAAGTATGCTCCTTATTTGGTGGCCGATCCTAGATTTAGGATGAATAAGTTCGCGATGGGGGTCTCCAACTTGGTAAGTGAAGAATGTTAGTCCGCTATGCTAATTGGTGACATGGACTTGTCTCGGTTGATGACCTATACCAAGCAAATGGAGGAGGAGAAATTGAGGAAGAGAAGGGGGCATGAGGCCAAGAGGGCCCGATTTGAGAGTAAATTCCAAAAGGGTGCTAAATTTCTTTAAGGCCAAGGACCTCCTCATGCTACTAATAGGGGGCTTGCCAACGACCTTCCTATGCCTCAAGGTGTTGGTGGGAAGGCTTCTATTAATGTGAGTCCTAGATGTGGAAAGGTTATAATTTCCCATGTTTGAAGGGTTCTAATGCATGCTATAAATGTGGGGAGCTTGGTCACAAGAAGATAGATTGTCCTAGAAACCATGGCAAATTCCTAGGTGCTAATGCAGTCCGATTGGGGAGAGGTAGTCCTCAAGGTAGTACGCCAAGGCACAATCGATTTTATGCTCTACATGGGAGGCAAGGGGTTGGTGAGGTCCCTGATGTTATTGCTGGTATATTAAAAATCTTTGACTTTGATGTGTATGCTTTGATTGATCCAGGTGCCACTCTTTCCTTTGTTACCCCTCTTGTTGCTAAAAAGTTTCATGTTGTCACCGAGTTGTTGCATAAGTCATATGAAGTTTCTACTCCTACTGGTGCTCCTTTTGCTTCCTAGAAAAGTTTATAGGAGTTGTCCTATTTGCATTTTGCATAAGTTGTTGCCTTGTGGTCTTTTTGAATTAGACATGGTATACTTTGATGTCATTCTTGGGATGGATTGATTGCATGCCTACTATGCTTCTATTGATTGTAGAACCCGTAAGGTCAAGTTTTGATTTCCTAATGAACCCATCCTTGAGTAGGAAAGTCAATATGTGGTGGTCAATGGTAGATTCCTTTCATGCTTTAAGGACCATAAGTTGATTTCTAGGGGGTGTTTCCATCATCTTCTGAGGGTTAAAGATGTGGAGTCCAAAGTTCGTTCCATAGAGTCATTTCCAGTTATAAACGAGTTTCTTGATGTCTTCCCAAATCACCTTCCCGGTGTTCCTCTGGAGAGAGAGATAGATTTTTGCATAGATCTCCTTCCCGACACTCAACCTATCTCCATTTCCCTTTACCGTATGGCCTCGACGGAGTTTAAGGAGTTAAAAGAGCAATTGAAAGATTTGTTGGAAAAGGAATTTATTAGGCCTAGTCAATCACCTTGGGGTGCTCCGATGTTATTTGTGAAAAAGAAGGATGGGTCACTTAGAATGTGCATTGATTACCGGCAACTCAATAAGGTCACTATAAAGAATAGAGATCTTCTTTAAAGAATTGATTACTTGTTTGACCAATTCTAAGGGGCTAGCTTCTTCTCTAAGATTGATCTTCGGTCCGGGTATCATCAAGTGCGGATGAGGGAGTATGATTTTCCCAAGTCGGTCTTCTAGACTAGATATGGGCATTATGAGTTTGTTGTGATGTCGTTTGGGTTGATTAATGCACCGACCATCTTCATGGATCTAATGAATAGGGTCTTCAAACCTTACCTTGATTCCTTTGTTGTGGTCTTCATGATGATATTTTGATCTACTCATATAGTAGGGGGGAGCATATGGGTCATTTGAGGGTTGTGTTGCAATGGTTGAGGGAGGAGAGATTGTATGTTAAATATAATAAGTGTAAATTTTGGTTGAAGGAGGTTGCATTTTTGAGTCATGTGCTGTCGGGGAATGGTATCAAAGTGGATCCTAAGAGAAGCGATGTGATTAAGAATTGGCCTAGACCATTGACCCCATCGGATATTAGGAGCTTCTTGGGTCTTATGGGTTACTATAGAAGATTTGTGAATGGGTTCTCCTCCATTGCTTCCTGAATGACCAAATTGACTCAAATGAAGGTTAAGTTTGAGTGGACCGATGAATGTGAGAGGAGCTTCCAAACGTTGAAGGATAGTCTTATGTCCACTTCTATATTGTCACTACCGAATGGGCTTGAGGGTCTTGCAAAATGGTCTTGCGATGCATCTTGAGTTGATCTAGGTTGTGTGCTAATGCAAAATGGTAAGGTCATAGCTTATGCTTCTAGACAACTCAAGGTGCATGAAAGGAATTACCCTAACCATGATCTAGAGTTAGCTGCTGTGGTGTTTGCATTAAAGATTTGGTGTCACTACATGTATGGGGTGCATGTTGATGTCTTCACCAATCATAAGAGACTCCAATTTGTCTTCACTCAAAAAGATCTCAATTTGAGACAAAGAAGGTGGCTAGAACTTCCCAAGGATCATGACATGAGTGTGCATTATCATCCAGGTAAGCCAAATATGATGGCAGATGCTTTGAGTCGAGTGTCCATGGGTAGTCCAGCTCATGTGGATGGTGGTGATAGGGAGATGGATAGGGAGGTGCATGATTGGATACATTGGGGGTTTGGTTAGAAGAGGTTAGTGCTGATGGTATTGTGGTTATTGAAGGGTCTAAATCTTCTTTGGTTGATGTGGTGACAGTGAAACAAGATCTTGACTCTTCCTTGCTTGAATTAAAGGCCTTGGTGAAAGAGGGAAAAGTAGAGGTTTTCTCTGAAGGGAGAGATGGTGCCCTTAGGTACCAAGCTAGGTTGTGTGTGCCTTTTGTTGATGGTTTGAGAGAGAATATCCTTGATAAGGACCATAATTCTTCTTATTCTATTCACCCCGGCTCCACCAAAATGTATAGAGACTTGAGAGATGTGTATTGGTGGGGAGGCATGAAGAGCGACATCGCCAAATTCTTTTTCGGTTGCCATAGTTGTCAATAAGTTAAAGCCAAACATCAAAGGTTGGGTGGCCTAAACTAAAACATAGAGATTCCCACTTGGAAGTGGGAGGTGATTAATATGGATTTTGTGGTTGGGTTGCTCAAGAATAGAAATGGTTTTGATTCCATTTGGGCGGTGGTTGATAGGATGACGAAATCAGTTCACTTTCTACCGGTTAAGACTACATATGGGGCTGAAGGGTATGTGAGGTCGTACATCCATGAGTCAGTGAGGTTACATGCGGTTCCTATATCCATCATATCGGATCGTGGTGCACAATTCACTTCACACTTTTGGAGGTCTTTTCAAAGGGGTCTTGGTACCAAAGTTCACCTTAGTACGACCTTCCACCCTCAAACGGATGGCCAAGACAAAAGAACCATTCAAACACTTGAGGATATCCTTAGGGGTTGTATCTTAGAGCTTAAAGGTAGTTGGTATGATCACCTTCCATTGATTGTGTTTGCCTATAATAGTAGCTATCACTTTAGTATTAATATGGCTCCTTTTGAGGCTCTTTATGCTAGACGTTGTAGATCACTGGTGGGTTGGTTTGAGGTTGGAGAGATGGCTTTATTGGGACTATATCTTGTTATAGAGGCTCATGATAAGGTTAATATGATTATGTAAAGGTTGAGGACAACCCAAAGTCGTCAAAAATCTTATACCGATGTAAGAAGGAAAGGCCTAGAATTCCAAGTGGGTGCTTGGGTTAATTTGAAGGTCTCTCCAATGAAAGGTGTGGTCTATTTTGTTAAAAAGGGGAACTTGAGTCCAAGGTATGTTGGTCCTTATAAGGAGACAAAGAGGGTTGACAAGGTAGCTTATGAGTTGAAGTTGCCTAGAGAAATGAATTTGGTTCACCAAGTATTCCATGTCTCTATGTTTAGAAAACTTGTTGGTGATCCTTATGCCATTGTGCCTCTTGATGTTGTGGGTGTTACTGAAGAACTTGACTTATGAGGAGGTTCCGGTTCAAATCTTGAATAGGCAAGTAAAGAGATTGAGGAGCAAAGAGGTGGCATCCGTTAAGGTCATTTGGAGGAACCAACAAGTTGAAATTGCTACATGGGAGGCCGAAGCGAACATGCAAAAGCAGTATCCTTATTTTTTCCACTTCACTCAAGCCTATGGTACTAATATTAAGTCCACTATGTGATGTCAGGTCCCATATTTCATCCCCTAAGTCATTCATATGCATTCATGTTTAAGTCGGTAAACTTATGATGATTTTACTCTTATGTTGAGAATTTGAAAATGGTGTTCTACATATTATGTTGCATTCTTGTTGGAGCTGATTTATTGATGATCACTCTTGTCTTGTATGTCTCTTTTACATTCTGGGACGAATGTTCCCAAGGGGGAGATATTGCAACGACCTCAAAAAGAACCAAAAAACGTGCCTCGAAATGCTTGGAATTTTAATTTTCATATATCTCAAAATCCATTCATTATTTTGAAAATTTTGACTTCAGATTCTTGTTCACAGTGTCCAAATTAGGTTGGATAGGGTCTAACACCAATTTAAGAGCAAAGATTTAGTAATTATGAAATTCCAAAGTGCGATTTCCAAAGGGGTTTTCGCTTCCCCCTCGCGACATGCCCCTGCGTATTTTAGGACACTGTTTTTTAGCTTCGATCAAAGACTTTAAGTCTTGGACCTTAACGATCCCATACATGTTCTTACCCATACTTAGTCATATTTCACCCTCATACTACGCTAAACATTTCCCAATACTCACTCAAATACTTAGTCACGTTTTCAGTCCCCAAACTCAAGTGCCAAACCCTCATCCCAAGCTGAGGTTTCCTTCAAGGTTCTTCTTCAAACTTCAAGTCTCCATCTCCAATCTTCACTAAGTTCATCGCAAGCTAAGGTATGTGGTTTTCTTTCATGGGTTCCTTTCACCATGATACCCTAGCCATCTTTTACTCAAATCGCATGATTAAAGTTGATTTACAAATGGGTCTTGATTAATATGAAATTTACTACACTATGTTAAAGCTATGTAAAATTGTGACTGTTTTGCTATGTTTTGAGCTATAAATCTTGGATCTATTATAAGATTTTATGAGGGGTTTTGATGTATATGTCTTAAGCATGTTGCAAGGTGTTGAATGATGGTTTTACAATGGGTTTCTTGCATGATTTTGTCTCTAAGTTGCATGGTTTTATACTACCATTTCACACCCTCAAATTGTTTCATAAAATGTCCGGATGTGGTTTCTTGAGGAATTAAAGGTCCAAAGCATGAGATATGATATGAATGATGTTATGATGATGAAATGATATTATGTATATTACATAGTCTATATAAAGTGTTGCATTAGACCATACCTGATCCAAGGGGACAAGAGCCCAGGTAACCAAGTTGGGGGTTCATACTCATCAACCATTCGAGGGGTTTATACTTCGTCACCGTATTGGTAAGTTATGATTACCATCAACCATGTAATGGATTTATACCATACAACCACCAAAGGGTTTATGTAGCTTGGTCTCTTCTACACATATGATATCCTATATGAGCATGAGTACTTAAGCATCTTTTACTTAAGCATTGATCATACATACCATATTGTATATTATGCCGATTACTTAATATTATGCATTTTGATTATGATGCCTATGTATTGTTGCATTGCATCCTACATACTTTGGACATTCAAACATATGAACGCATACTCTATGCCTACATGATGTCACCATATAGGAACCGGTGTCCAAGTTGATCATCCTCATCCACGTGGCTAGTTCCATGCTATTCATGCTAGTTGGTGAATCCTCCACTTCGGGGGCCTAGTCTATGCTTCTTCTATTATATATTGAGACATTCATCTTTATTATGTATTTTGACTATGAGGGTGAGCCCGGTTACTTTGTCTTTGCTCCCGCTCTTATCTATGTATTAGAGGTGTTTTTTTTAGACATGTTATGTACCTATGATATGAGTTTAACTCTTGTCTTTTGACCATGCTATTGTACAAGCTTTTCCCTTAGCCCCATTTTCCCTATTTTTTTTATCTTTGATGCTTGATTTATTGCTTCCGCGACCAAGGATATGCAATGATGCTTTATGAGGATTGCTTAGGGACCCTTCGGGTTCCCCTTGTGCCGTATCACATCAAGGTCCTAGGCTTGGTTCGTGACACTCGGAGCCACCTCTCGAGGGTTCGATGAATGCCCCCATTACCATTGTGGCTACTACAGATGGGAGACCTTGGCAAACCGAGGTAGACGATGTTGAGAGGGGTCCAACAATAGCTGCTCAAGCACCAGAGGCCAGTACTTCACTGACTTCTACACTAGGCATGGTTTATGTGTCCGTGGTTTTGATTTAGGCTATGGCACAACATCTATCACATACTGAGGCCCAATTGTCTTAACTTATTTAGCAGCTTAGGCCATGGGTACGACAGACTATTCGAACTCAGAGGAGCAGTGCAAGGCATTCACCTTATCTACGATTCAATAATGTGTTTCTACGGTGGATACCTTGTATCAATACCTTTGAGGACCGGTTGTAGAAGAGGTTAGCCGAGGCTGGGCCTTCAGATTCCTCATCTATACATGAGAAGATTGCAAAGATTAAGGCTGACACGATAGCTTCACTTACATTTCCTGTGACATTACCACAGTCAACACCTATGGAGATACTGTCTGATCTATTCGCCTCCATGGAGCCTCCACAAACTTCCCTTGAGAAGCTCCCTTGCACAGATGAGGACCCTATTGAGCTGAATGTACATGCAAAGCGCCCCATGGATGATGAGAGTGATAAGGATGATGAGGATGCGGAGGATGAGCTTCGGCTGGTCTTGAGGACATCGAGGCAAGAGGAGGAGATGAGGGCCTAGCCTAGGAGCATGATAGGGCGATGGGTATTGCCCATCCGGACATTTTGGAGCAGTTGAGGAGACTACCCCGTAGGAGGGGAATATCCAGACTCAGCCACAGACTGGTGCTTAGGTGCCAAGGTGTGTTGCTTCTTATCCTTACTATTATGTTTTTGCTTGACTTATTGCATTGAGGACAATGCACAAGTTTTTTGATGGGGTGTACGTAGTTATGGACCTTGGTTAAGTCTGAGTATCTTATGGTTCATAACTACCCCAAATTTTTATCTCGAGATTTTCTTGTCTGTGTCCTTTTCCTCGTGGATATTTAATTTCTGTTGAACTAACATATTTAGGATGCGTAGATAATATTTGTAGCATATATGGCATATAACATGTTTTCTATGTTTTATTTTGAAAATTGTTACCCACCAAAATTTTTAATTAGTAGTTATACTGTAACACACATGTTTGGGTGTTTAGCAATAGTTGTTCTCATAAGTGAGGGTAATTTGAGAAATGAAGCTTGATTTGTAAGTTGCTTGTTGACAATGTATGCAATGCCATGTGAATGTAAGCTTATTTTGTTAGATTTGTACATTTTTGTGCTAATCTAGAACTTGCCATGTTACTCTAAGTTAGATTGTATATTAAATGTATTAGGAAGGGATCTTAGGCCTTTGTTCTTTAATTAGTCCACTTTAGCCTAAAATAACCAACCAAATGATGTTTTATTCCATGTTCCAAACATTTGTGCCTTACACGAATCAATTCTTTCAAAGTACCTAATTAGCCTAACCTTGTCTAGTGAAAAACCTTGATATTGGCCCTGGTCGGTCCTTGAGCATTGTGAACCTTGACTGAGCCAAATAGCGTAAGTTAAGGGTGGCTACTAAAAGTAGCCCTGATTTGGAGAATAGATATTGTGTACTTCAATATAGGCTAAAAGCCTAAGTTATGGGTGGCTGGTGTAGGGGTAAAATCACAAAAATAAGGTGGTGAGTTGGGAAAGAGGAGAAAAAGAAGAAAATCATGTACCGGGTTTAAGAAAGAAAAAATGCCTTACATTGAGTGTTAAAAGCAAAATGAAGTGTAAAAATGAGGCAAAAGCTGAAAAATGAGAAGAAAATACCCAAGAAAGCTTGAATGTGGAAAAAGGGAGAATAAGGTGAACATGTTAGAGTTGGTAAGGTGAGAGTGTTGAAATACGTAGTTCAAGGATGGTTTCTAGTCACTATTTTTTCAAAATGCTATACCAAAGCCCCCCTGAGCCTACTTACAAGCATAGAAAGTCCTAAAGTTATCCTAGTCTATCTGGTTGAAAATCTGAGTCAAGAGTATATAGGCAAGCCTATGATATTAGTGATTATGCAGGAACATCTTTTGTAAGAGTGAGTGTTCTTGCTTAATCCCAAGAATGAAATTTAAATCATCATTGAGTGTTAAAATGGGACTTCGTTCTGTGAGGGCACTTGCATTGCATTGTTAGCATTTGACTTGTTCAGTGATTGTGGAGTGTTGATATTCTTTGTTTGTCATGGTTGTGCTGTCAAATGCACTAGTGTGTTTTGGTTTGCTAAATCGGTGTATGATCTTGTTTTGAAAGGTTGGTGTGGGTACCTGAGCATGAATTATATGTGATGTATACCAATGGGTCGAGGTCTGTGTGTTGCTTTGTTATCTATATAGATTGAGTTGTCCCTTGAGGACAAGCAACAATTTTAAGTTGAGGGTTTTGATGTGTTGTTCATGTACAATACATTTGATGCCTAATACTTAGGATTTTATGTGTTCTCAATGCGTCATTTGTGGTTTTTATATGTTTTTATGTTTGTTTTTGCAGGAAAGTAAGTTGGCATAACTTTTGGAAAAAATTTCAGACTTTTCTAGTTTTTGAAGGCTTACGAGACCCTCTACGAATCGAAGAGTGGGTTTCATAGGGATTTCCAGTGATGAATGAAAATCTGAAGTTCAGCTGTATAAGACACATATACGAGTCGTAGATCATTCTACGAGTCGTATAGAGGGGTTCTACGAAGATTTCCAGAGAAGGACTAGAAGAAGATGATGAAGTCTATGAGAAGGCGATACGAGTGGTAGATCAGACCATAACTCGTAAAGTGGACCCATAGCTGTGAAGTCCAAGATTGAAGTAGCTGAACATGATACCCCGATTATAACTCGAAAACCCAGTTACAAGTTGTAACTGCGTGTCGTAGGGTGCACCGGCCAGTTTTTTTATTTTTTGGGACTTGTTTCTAAATACTATAAATAGTATAATCAAGTTATTTTTAGTAAGAAATATGGCATAAAAGAGTAGAGAACGTCATTAGAGCACTTTTTAGGGTTTTATACTTAGAGACTAAATATTGGAGAGGAGAATACACTTGTGGATTCATTGTATCTTTCAATCTTGTGATTCTCAATACATATTGGGTTTTCTTGTTCTTCAGTCTATTTGGGTAAGTTATTAATAATGTTTACTTAAATCATGATTTCTTCATCTACCCATTACATGAGTAGCTAAACCCACAACTTTGGGCTGTGGGAATCAGGAAGATCTCATCAAATTGATCCAGATAATTTGCAATTCTTGGAATGTTTATTTACATGTATTAATCAATTCTCTTCATATTGCATGTTTTCTAGTGGTGGCCAACATTAGAACTTGCCTAGTGTTACCTTCCCGATCTAGGTGGTAATGAATCGGAAAAGAGATTGGTTAACAGGATTCGATGATGTATTCTTGCCTAATCAATTGAACTAGACCAAGAGGAGATTGAATGGGACTATGGACAATTGTTAGTATTCCACACTATGTAGATGGGTCAAGTCACATAGTGAAATTCTCCTCTCACCTTTGACCAAAGAGCTTGGTGAACTTAAATTACCATCTTAAATTCTATACAATAGTCGAGAATTGGGTATCGGGGATGTTTATTTGGTGAATCATGGGGAAGACTAATTCCCAAGTTGCTCTCCATTATTTATTGTCTCTTATTTTAGCTAGTTTAGTTTAATTTTTTATCAATCATTACAACCCCCCGCCCCCCTTTTTGGAGAATTGAATTAGTTAATACTTGAATGTGTGAATCGATTTGGAAAGTCTCTGTATTCTCTGTGGGATTCAACCCTAATCTTGGTTGGGTTTTATATTTGACAACGACAGCTTTGTCCTTCAAAAGAGAGGTGTAACTTCAGCATGATCACAGCTCCAGACTCTACATGATTAAATCATGTAGGAAAAGAATATGTGTTAGTACTTGAAAAGTACTAAGTATGCAGGTGATGTGCTGTTAAAATACAACACATTTGATGCCTAAAACAAGAGATTTTGTGAGTTTTTAATGTGACTTTTTATGGTTTTTATGTGTTTTTGTGTTGTTATTGCAAAAAAGGTAGGTTGGCATGATTTTGAGAGAAAGTTGCAGATTTTGCTAAAGTGCAGGACATACGAGCCTTCCTACGAGTCATAGAGTGATTTCGTAGCAAGAAACAGAGAGCAAAAATCAGAAATCTGCTAATATGAGATAAGCCCTACGAGGCTACTTTACGAGTCGTAGGTCTCACTACGACTCGTATAGGTTGACTCTAGGAAGAAACAGAGAGCCAAAAGTTTGGACCATAAACTGAAGGCCTAGACTACGAGAGGAGCATACGAGTGATAGCATAAGCAACTACTCGTACTAATATGTCATAACGATCAAGTCCAAAATGCAAAGTGCCTGATACGACATACCTACTGCCATCTGTCTTTTCTGTATAATTTTTTAAGTTAAGTTTGTAAATACTATAAATACTTATGTTAGGGTTTAGAAGAGAGATCCCAGAATTGAATCTTTAGACAGAGACTTTGAATATTCTTAGTGTTTTGGGGATTGCAAATCTTACATTCTACTCACTCTCCTGAAACGACCCAAAAAAAATGTCCGAAAACATGCCTCGAAAGTGCCCGGAATCTTATTTTCCATATATCTAAAAATTCATTTGTTATTTATAAAATTTGATTTCATATTCTTGTTTAGGGGGTCAAATTGAGTGGTAAATGGATCTAACCTGAACTTTAGAGCAACCGTATCAAAATCCAATAAAAATTCAAAATATGCTATTTAGAAGGGTCAACTTTGAAGGGGCATATCTCTTACCACACAAATAATTGGGTGGCCCATGATCTATCAACTGAAATCCCTTTGAATTATCTTTAGAACCACTTCGTTTCAACTCATTACGAGTTCAGATGAAGGATTTATGCCCATTTTCATAAAACTCGTTCGTGCAGAAATTTCAGTTTCTAGTGAGCAATCCGCGACGTGGACTAATGTTATTTGGGTCCTGTTTTTGTGATTTCGGTCCAAGACTTGTAGGTATTGGGACTAAGGATTCCTACACTTGAAAATACATATACTTAGCCTTATTTCATCCTCGTATCATCCTTAACATTCCATGGTATGCTCTCAAACACTTAGACTCATATTCCACCCTAAATTCAAGTCCCAAACTCAAGACCAATCTTATTGATTTCTACAAGGATTTCATTCAAGCTTCAAGACTCCGTCTTCAATCTCTTTCAAGGGTTCTCCAAAGTTAAGGTATGTGGTGTTGAACTATTGGGTCCTTTCACCCATGGTGCCTAAAACCTCTTTTACTTAATATTCCATGATTTAAACTTGATTTACATATGGGTCTTGAATATTGAGAAACTTACTGCACAGTGATTTATGTTCATGAAAGTATGGCTGTTTTAGCATGTTTTGAGCTCTAAATCTTGGATCTAATGTTGGATTTGATTAGGGGTTTTGATGTGAATGTCTTGGGTGTGTTGCAAGGTGTTGATTGATAGTTTTACTACAAATTTTCTTGCATGTTTTAATCTCTAAATTACATGGTCTTTTACCCCCATTACGCAGCCTCAAGGTGTTTGATAAAATGTTCGGCTAGGGTTTCTTGTGGAATTGAAGGTCCAATGTATGTCTTATTAGTTGTATGGTGTTATGATGATTATATGATGATGGAATAGTGATGGAATGAAGATGAGAATGATTGTATGCATATGGTGTATAATGAGGAGAGGAAGTGTCGGTATATGATAACTTTGGGATGATGCTAGGGATGTCTATATGAGTTGTTTTCATGGAAAAGTACATATGGTGTATCTATGTTATGAGCCTTGACTCTATTGACTCTTGTTGTTTATGATATGAAAGAGATTTCCTTAGTCCCAATTTCCCCTTGTTTATGCTTATCTTTTACTGTCTTTCTAATTGTTTTCGCGACCAAGGATATGTAATGATATGCTATGAGGCTTGTTTGGGGTTCCTTCGGGTTCTCCTATTCGCCAGTCACGTCTAGACCCTAGGCTTGATCTTGACAATGATCTCTATCTATCAAAGCTTTTGGTTTACAACTTGTGATTTTATTGTTCTTTATTGCTTTGCGTAAAATTCTCAGCTATGTCTTTTATTTACATTCTTGTTGGTTTTGCCTTAGCCATGAGTAGCTAAGCACCCACAACTTGGGGTTGTGGGAACCATGGGTAGTTGACTTGAGATAATCTAGATTAATTGGATTTCTATGATGGGGTTTAGCATGTATTATCTATGTCCCTTCATTTTGATTGTTGTTTGGTGGTGGCCAACCCCAAACCTTGCCTACTATCACGATACCGACCAAGGTAGTGACGAATAGGAAAAGGGAAGTAGATGACAGGATTCGCTTGATGGGTTCTTGTCTAATCAACTAAATCTTACCAAGGGGAGGTTGACTGGAACAATTGGTAATGGTTAGTTGGCACACCAGGGTTGTTGACTAAGCGCCATGGTGAAATTCGACCTTCACTGTCACAAAAGGGCTGGAAGAACCTAAGCTACCGTCTTTCATACTAATTCCCAATTATAGTTATATTGTCTAGGGAATTGACTCAACTAATCATGGGGAATACAATTCCCAAGTTGTCCCTAAATTTCAGTGTTTCCTAGCATAATAACATAGTGTTTACTTATACTTTTGTTCTTAAATCACAACCCCCTCCCCCCCATCATTTAGAGGTTTTAGTTATTGATGCTCGAAATGATTGATAGTGAGATCTTATAGTTAAGCCCTATATTCCCTGTGGATTCAACCCTAACCTTCGGTTCGGTTAATTACTGATAGCGACTGCTCTCTTATTGGAGAGTGAATATCATCAAAAATTATTGCGCCATTGCCGAGGAATACAACTAGGTTTTGACTTGATTTCACTATTAGTTAGGTCAATACTAGTTTCTAGATTCTCTTGTATTTTACTTTTATTTTTGTTTTTGTTGTTTAATTTTACTTGTAGGTTGTACTAGGTTGTCTACCCAACACAAGGAGCTAAGGGATTTAGGCAATCCCTTAGCTCCGATCAGTTTGGACATCCATCGACTCTTTAGAAGAATGACTCAAGTGAATGAGGACATCGCGGTTGAGGAAGAGATCAACATGAATGATGATGATATGGGAAGAGAGGAGAATCCACCACCAATGGACAACAGGCCACTAGGGACTTCAATGAAAATGTTTATGGATGGAATCAGTATCGCTTGAACCCTATGTCCATGGACGTTGTTGGTGCTATAGTGTTTCCTCCATTACCAGCTAACACTAAGTTCTCGTTGTTATGTGGATTACTTCAAATGCTCCAAAATCGTGGGTCTTTCACAAGGCTACATTCAGAGGATCCCCATCGTCATCTTCATAATGTTGTCTTTGTCTACAAGAGTGTCATAGGGACACAAAATCTTTCTCTTAATGTCATTGGTTTGCGGGTGTTTCCATTGTTACTAATTGATAACACAGCTGTGTGGTTATCAGAGCTTCCTCTAGGTACCATAACAAGTTGGACAAAGCTTCAGACAGTCTTTATAAAGTGGTAATTTCCAAAATCAAAGAATCTTAAGCTCAAAGACCCAATAAGCAATTTCGAGCAATTGCCCGGTGACTCTATTAGTACCACATGGAAGAGATTCAACAAATGCTTGAGGATGGTTCCCGATCATAAGATTGTTGATGATGCCTTGGTTGACGAGAATAGTCAAGCTTGTGCCAACACAATCATTGGAGGCATGTTTTTTGACCAAATGTTTGCATTGATAGCCGCGAGGATAGAGCAAGTCATTAAATCTAATAGAGCATGGGGTCAGAGAGAGTGTGGCTCAACGAAAAGCTCTTGTGCGGTCAGCACCAACAATGAGCAAGCAAAAGTCAATGAGGAGATCATGAAGCAACTTGCTCTACTCCGCATAAGCATGGACTTGGTCATAAAGCAAAACCAAGCAAGCGTTCAAGTAGTAACTCACCAATTGTCAAAGACTCCTATATGTGAAGATCCATTCTTTGATGAGGATGCTTGCTTCTTGAGTAACCAAGCGGTGGGTTTCTAGGACAATCCCCAAGAGTCCAATTAGGACTATTGGAAGCAAGGTTCTGGGAATCAACGTCGAAACTAGAACCGTGATGGTGCTTATAGAGACAACTACGATAGCTACTATGAAACAAAGAGAGTGTCGAATACCGAATGGGGTAGAAGAGATGGCCATCAGAATGGTCCTTATCTGCCACCGTACAACCGTAATGCCAAGTCAAGTAACTCTAGGATTGAAGAGATGTTTGATAAATTGTTGAAGAGAGCCAATCACCAAGATGAGAATTTGAAGGGAATGAAAACAAATATTTCAAGCATTAACCAAAAGATAAAGTCTCACTCTGTGGCAATTAAGCCGTTGGAACAACAGTGTGGGCAAGTTTCTTCACAATTGAACCAATGCCAAAAGGGCATTTTACCAAGCAACATGGTTCAAAATCCTAAAAATGAAGGGCATTGTATGGCAGTCATGACTTGTAGGGGCAAAAGCACTATTGATCCCCCTATGCCAATGCTTGAGGATGAAGCTTATGAGAAGATTATCGATTGCAAGGTATTGATTGAGGAAAAAAGACTAAAGAGTAATGGAGTGGAAAGCCAAGAGGTAAGAGAGTCGGAGAAAGTCAAGGTGATTCCAAAACCACCTCTGTTTCCCCAAAGACTTAAAAAGAAAGAGAAAGATGGAAAATTCAAGCATTTCCTTCAATAAAACAATTCTCCATCAACATTTCCCTCTTAGAAACTTTGGAAAAGATGCCTGGGTATGCCAAGTATATGAAGGATTTAGAGACAAAGAAATGTACTTTGAGCCAAGAGCTCTCACAAGAGCTCCAACAATGTAGTACGATCATGACAAAATGCCTTGTTTAGAAACAAAGGGACCCTGGTGCATTCCCCATCCCTTGCACTATTGGTGATGTTGAACTTTCAAAAGCATTGTGTGACCTCGAAGCAAGTATCAATTTAGTGTCTCTTGCTGTGTTCAAAAAGCGTGCTCTTAGCACTCCTACTCCAATAAGAATGCAGTTGCTCATGATGGATCGAACCATCAAAAGCCAGAAGGAATACTTCTTGATGTGCTTGTTAAGTTTGATAAGTTCATCTTTCCAGTAGACTTTGTGATCCTTGACTGTGAGGTTGATTTCGAGGTGCCCTTTATTTTGGGAAGACCATTTTTGGAAACCAATTGTAGTCCTGGTAGATATGGATTCGGGTCAGCTTCGCTTCTGATCAATGATGAAGAGGTCGTGTTTGACATCCGCCAATCAATGAAACACCCAGATGAGTTTAAGAGTGAAGTGTGGGCCCTTGATGATGTTTTATGATGGATGATGACTGAGTTGAGCCACGACTTTAAACAAGGTGTTTCTTGGGAGGCAACCCAAGTATCTTTGATAAATTTTGGCTTGTTTTAAGTGTGTTTGGTTATTGAAAATTTTAGGTAGTAATGTGTTATTTATTTTAAAATTTTAATGTCATTGGTTCAGTTGTGATGTTTCGAAGATTGTTTATATTGAGGTTTGATTTTTAGGTGGAAATTAAGAACTGAAGATGTGAGAAAAATTGCACTTGGAGCAGCCTCAATGAGTAGGCTTATAAGTCTTAGCGACCAATACGACTCGTAATCATGCCTCATAGAGGGAAGCAGTGAGACTTGAAAGTTGGCGCACACACTACAAGCCAACCTTACGATTCGTGGGGTCTCCTACAAGTCGTAAGTGGGGTTGTTAGCGCCCAA
>JAPFFP010073292.1:0-23781 GCA_026153255.1 Solanum medicagineum
TATGTATTTGGGTATAGCCTAGTGCTACAGAGATATGGTAGTTATGAGACTAGTTGCTAACTACACTTTGTGCTGCAGATCTGCTATGGCATTTGCTTGGTTCTGATAACACTTATTGTTCTTGATACCTGTGATACAGCCGTGATCGCTCTGTTATTCTGAATATGTATGACTAGCTAGTTGTAATATACTTATCTCTAGTTAAACATGATTCAATACTGTTTCTGTGACATATATGCCTAGATATACAGTTGTTAGCTATTATACATTTGCTAACTTTACTTGAAAGTGGGTAACATGCTATATTCTAAGAAATGTTATTGTTTTTGCCTTTGACTAGGCATTGTGACTATTGACATAAGATATGATGCTGCTACACCTATGGTGAGATAGCAATGGGGATGTGATTCTTTTAATGAGATGTATGCCTTTTCCTATAGGATTTATTGAGTCATCTGTGGTTGAGATATTGATTGTGTGAGTTAGCACTTAGGACTACCATCTGTATAAGAGTTTATTACATTACTAGTGAGCTGACACATAGTTGCCTGGGCGAGTTATCTGTATTATCAGCTAGACTGCATGTTATTCTGCTTTGAGGACTTGTTATAGTCACTAATGAGCCTGGATATTGTTGTTCTAGTTATGATTATTCTAGATACTTGCCATGTCTCTAGCTGGGTATGAACTTGTCGGCAGTTAGACACGATTCTATATTACTCTAGTTGAGACATACATTTGGGATGATTGCTTGTCTGCCTGCCGGGTTATCGTATATTGAGAGACCTGCTATATTCTGGGAACTAATTCTTTATGGTACTCCTGATTGTGTGTTGAGAGGATCACCTATAGTCCAACATAGGGTGTTGAGGGTATCACCTATAGTCCAACACATGGGATAGCCTTTCGTGTTACGCTCCTGATTGTGTGTTGAGGGGATCATCTATAGTCCAGCATAGGGTGCTGAGAGTACTGCCTATAGTCCAGCCCATGGCATTTTGTGTTACACTCTTGATTGTGTGTTGAGGAGATTACCTATAGTCCAACACGGGGTGCTGTGGGTATCATTTATAGAACAGAACAGGGTGCTGAGGGGATTGCCTATACTGTAGCACAGGGTATGATATGCGCGGTGAGTTCAAATCAGGGCACCTACTGAGTCACATCAGCGGTTTGGGTTTTGGGTTCTTAGTTCCTCTCTTGCCATCAGGGTTAGGTTATTAGTTCAAATATGGCTGGGTGGTTAAGACCTTTGTCATTGGTTATTGGTCAGTGTATCCTACACCTATATACCCCATAGTTATGCGTGGGTTTACCTTTTAGGCTTATAGGGGTCCAATCGGCATACATGCATAGATGTTAGGGTCGTACACCCACGTACATCACTATACCTCGATCCTGTGATAGTCATATATGGTTTCATTTGGATTTCATCGGTTGGTTCTGTTATACATTGTTTGGCCTTGCTCAGTTAGTCCCTTCTGTTTCTTCTTGATTGGTTCTTCTAGTTCTGCTAAGTGGGTTCCCCAAATGCCCCTGACATAGTTGACACTTGATTTTCAGGTTTTGTCAGTCGATATCATTGTACATCACTTAGGTTGTTCAGTTGGGGTTCCATGGTTCTCCAGACATGCTTATCTTTTGGCCTGGATTTAGAAACGAGCACTGTAGTTTTTTATTACATATGTTCTTACCATATTTATTGTATTTTACTCAACCGACCGATGATTCCTATTGGGTGCCTCCCACCGGTACTCATACCTACTTTCCTGCATCTACTCGTGGTGAAGGTCCAAGTATAAGAAGTGGCCATTTATTGGTAGCTTGTAGACATGTCAAGAGACTTGGGTGAGCATCAACAACTTGAGATATTCTACAGTCTCCTTTTGTTTTTTTTGTCGTCTTTTGAATTAAGGCACTAGCCTCGTACATTTATAGTTTTGTCTTATATATGTAGGAGTTTCTCCTAGTTATGTATATGACTGCATATATATTTTTATTTGGGATTTGAGTCTATAGTACCTCTGTATAGATGACTTCCAGATCCTGGATAGATTATGTTTACTGTACTTATACGTAAGAAGCCGGGTCGTGACAAGGTGGTATCAGAGCCAGGTCGCTGGTCTCACCTCAGAGCTATTGTCTAGTAGAGTCCTATGGATGGGTACGGAGACGTCTATGACTTATCTTTAGGAGGCTATGGGATGCTTAGGAAACTCCTCTTTATTGTTGATTCTGTTCTTGTGGGTTCGCTAATGGTATGTTGATTCCTGGAATTTGATTCTCTCGTTCTTCGCAGATATGTCACACAGTGGTCAGACTTCGGGTAGAGGTAGGGGGCTGTGCCGTCAGTCCCCAATAGAGAGCTTCCTCCAGAGCCTGTTTAGCGGAGATAGGATGCCCCAGCTCCCTCATAGTCGGAGGCGCCATTTCCCCCATTCAGCAGGGATCGACACTGGCCCTATTTCCTCTAGCACAGGCCTCGATAGAGCCTGCCACACTAGAGGATCCAATTGCATGGCAGAGAGAGCTACCCCTTTCCAGGATCAACGATTGCTCAGGTATTTTCTGAGATTGACTCCACCGAGGTATTTAGAGGTGGCTGGAAAGGATGCCCATGAGTGTTTGACATCTTGTATGGAGAGATTGCAGGCAGTGAGATTGTTGGAGTTCAAGGCAGAGTTTATAGCGTATCAGCTGGATGGGCTCGCCAGAAAGTGGTGGCCGACTTTCAGGGATACTAGACTTACTAATGCACCACCTATGACTTGGGTAGAGTTCTCTGAGGCATTCATGACCAAATTTGTCCCAAGGAGCCCCAAGGATAGACTTTGTTATTAGTTTAAGGTAGAGCAAGGCCCGATGACGGTGAATCAGTATGAGGCATGATTTCAGGAGCTCTCTAGGTATGCTACATCTATTTTACCGATAGAGGAGGAGCAAATTCACTATTTTGTATGGGGCTTGAGACCTCTACTGAGGGTTGGCACACATGCACTGGTGACTTCAGGTTGATCTTATCCAGATATTGTGAATCATGTTTGAATGATTGAATAAATTATTCATGAGGCCCGTGAGGGAAACAGCAGGCGAGCCCACTATGAGGGCAACTATAGTGGGATCTAGTACAGGTCTAGGGAGCATTTTGGCAGATCTCAGCAGATATCCCAGACCAGGCCACCCTCTTCACCTGTCTAGAGCTCCAAGGCCCTGGAGGCAGATGGTACGCTCAAGATATTCCTCTAAAGGTCAAAGAGATCATCAAAGTAAAAACCTAACCAAGGTTAGGGTCGAATCCCACAGGGAATATGGTACTTTAGCAACTTGGTTCACCAATAATCAATTCAAACATCAATTACTTGATTCTCTAAAAGGGGGGGGGCAGGGTTAGCAATGATAAGTAGAAAATTAAACTAAACTAATAAAATGGAGAGACAATCAAATTGGAGAGCAACTTGGGTAAATGTGTTCCCCATGATTCACTAACTTAATCCACCCGGATAATACAATTCTCAATTAGTACATTACATGAAGGACGGTAATTTAGGTTCTTCCAGCCCTCTTCTGAAGGTGAAGGTTGAATTTCACTACAGGACTTGGCCGGTCTCCATAGCGTGCCGAACTAACCATTACTCATTGTCCTAGTCAACCTCTCCTTGGCCGAGTTTGGTTGATTAGACGAGAACACATCGTCAAATTCTGTTAACCATTCCCTTTTCCTATTCATCACAACCTAAACCGGGATCATGACACTAGGCGGGATCTAATGTTTGCCACCATTAGACAACATGCAAAATGAAGAGAAATGGCTAATACATGCAAATACCCAACTCAAGAATTGCAAATAATTTGGATTTTCTAAGTTAGATTCTCATGGTTCCCACAACCCCAAGTTGTGAGTTTAGCTACTCATAGCTTGGACAAATGAATAAACAATGAATAAGGAAGACATGGTTAAGCACTTACCTAAAAGGATTCAGTAAAACCCACTTTGTATTTAGAATCACAATCTTGAAAGATGTAATGAATCCACAAGTGAATCTGATCTCCAAAATTTAGTCTCCAAAGATAAACCCTAAAAAATACTTTAAAATTTCGTGCTCTATCTAATCTGTATAAAAACTTCCTAAAGATCTATAAAACTTGCGGCTAAAAACCTAAAATACACTTTATATAGTATTTACAGACAAGTCCCTAAATTAACTTAAAAAAACTAGTCGGTGCCTGCTACCATCGCAGTTACGACTCATAACTCGAGTTAGGAGCCATAATCGTGCTTTTGTGGTCAGCCTCTTCAATATTGCACTTTGCTAGTATGGAACACCATTACGAGTCATAGTCCAATCTATGAATCGTATTAACCTCTCAGAGTCTTTAGATGTATTTCTTGGTCCAAGTTCAATCAACACTGGAAATCACTACGGAACATCACTTTACGACTCGTAGAGGGTACTATGGGTCGCAACTCAGTCTCGTATGCCTGAAATTCAAGTTATCAGATCTTGAACTTTAAGCACTGGAAATCCCTACTGTATCACCGCTACGACTCGTAGAGGGTCTCGTATGTCCTAAAAACCAGCAAAACCTACAACTTTCCCCAAAATTGTGCCAACCTTCTTTCCCTGCAAACACAAACACTGAAACACATAAGAAACCATAAAATTTGCATTGAGAACACAAAAATCCCTAAGTTTTAGGTATCAAATGTGTTGTATTTTGATAGTAAATCAGGTACCAGCTACAACAGTTGACATAGTAGAGCTTGAGCTTCCGCAGGGTGTTAGGAGTGTGGGGATCTGGGTCACTGGTCTCCAGAATACCCTATGCAGAGAGAGAGGTCGTGGATAAACTGATCTGCTCTGCCACAAACCACTAGAGATAGAGGTCAAGATAAAAGTCATAGAGGCTACCAGTACGACTCTAGAAATGATGCTATCCTAGGTATGATTACCTTATGCCAGCAGCCAACTTGATGGTTATTTAATCCAGGTTCCACCTTCTTGTATGTGTCTATTTATTTTTTCACTTGTTTAAGTATGAGTTCCAAGCCTCCTTTATACTTGATTCACGTATTATCCTTAGTGAGGGAACAGATATGTAGGTTAGGTGGGGTGACCCTTCAAGGTTGTGATTTTCAGGCAGGCTTTGATATTATCAGATGGAGTTGATTTTGATATTCTCCTGGGTGTGGATTATTAGCTCAAAATCATGTTATGGTAGAGGAGGTACACCAGAACTATTACCTTAACTATACTTGACATGTCTCCAGTAATGGGTAGAGGTTTGATAGTTGTACATTAACTGGTATTATATTCTATATTTTGGCTCAGAGATTGTCCCAACTAACCTTTTTGGCATACTTGGCCTATTCTTGTAATTTGACAGCTAAGGCTCCATTGCAGAGACTATTTCAGTAATTGAGATTTCTTAGATATATTTCCCACTAATTTGTCGAATTATTGCTAGAGAAAGATGTTGATTATACTACGGAGGTTCGATTACCATCCATGGAGGATTAGGGAAGAGGATATTTTAGAAAATTGCATCCAGACCCATTATGGTCATTTATGAAATTCTGGTTATGGTTTTGGGTAGATTAATACCCCTATTGTGTGTACAGATCTGACGGATTGTGTGTGCCGTATTATTATAGTGGACTTGTTGAGGGCCATACTTCCTAGGGTGTGATTTGTTAAATAATATAGTGTTTTGATTGATTTATTAGGTGCTAGGTGATGTGCTGCAAAATATAATACTTTTGATGATTAAAACTTACAATTTTGTGTATTCTAAATATGATATTAGTTGGTTTTATGCGTTTTTGTGTTGTGTTTGCAGGATTATTGGTTGGCCTTGATTTTGGGGAAAGTTGCAGAAGTTGCTGAGTTTTTACTGTTATACGAGACCCTTTACGGGTCGTAGATCATTCTACGAGCCGTAGGGCGATTTCGTGGGAAATTCTAGTGAGGGGCTATTTTCTGAAGTTTATTCTACGAACATGTGGACGAGCCGTAGAGAGGTTTATGAGTTTTCGATCACCACTGGCCACCTTGCACTTATTTGCCGGCAAGATTCTGGCAGCCTAGGTTTTCAAGTCCAGTCACCTCCTTCATCTTCTTCACTTTAATCTCAAATCTTGGTAAGTTTTTGTTAAACTAAAACCTTTAGTTTGCCTTGTCTTGAATAATTGAGTTGGAAATCTTCTGGGGAATGGTGTCTAGATATACAATCCATGTTTTAATTTAATTTGTGTTAGTTGAAATTAGGTTGCCCATGTTTGAATTATTGACTAATTCCAGAATTGGGCACTTTGGCCTTGTATGAAATGTTTTGGATAGTTGTTTGTTCCTATTGAGTTCCTCGCCATGTGTGATTGAATGTTTGTATTTGTGAATTGGTGGGTGATAATATAGGTGCTTAATCTCGTGGAAATCAACCATAGGTGGTCGAAATTGTTGGATAATTCATGCTTAATCACGTTCGATGGGGTGTATATATGTGGAACATATTTGGGGTAATGGTTGTGGTGTGAAAATCATGTAGATGTGTGTATTTTTGCTTCGATGCTGGTAGTTGTGTGTTGAAAAAGTCATTTAGGGGTCCGTGCGATGGGCTTAGAAACTCATGTGATTGAGTTTTCTAGTTCACGAGTGGCTTTTACGATCCTTCGATTATTCTATAAGTCATAATTGCCCCTCATGTAAGATTCCAAAAACTTGATTTTTTTGAGTATCCACTAGACGAGACCTTCCACGAGGCATAGATCACTTTACGGCTCGTAGATAGGTCTCGTAGATCCTTGTCTGGAATTAATTACTCACTGGAAATCTCTACGATCTAGTCTACGACTCGTAAGCCACTTTACGAGTCATACCTGGTCTCGTAGACTTTTCCTGTAACAAAACTTGTCTGCATCACTGCTTTACAAAAGCTCTTTATAGCTTATAGTATACACTATGACTCGTAAAGGTACTTTCACAAGACCTTTCTGCAACTTAACTCTGATAAATTTTTGCATTCTAATTTTGAATTCTGAGGCTAACCAGGGTACGTATGTGTTTACATTTCAGATACTATGGCTCCAAAAGACAAATGTGACAAGATCCGTGCCGTACAGAGGAGGCTCAGGGATGAGCCTTCAGATGATGAGCAGGCCATTCAACTGAGTGGCTCACTAGAGGTGCTGGATGTCAACCTGGAACCCAAGGTGACCAAACAACAGACAGAGCCATTGCCAGAGCTGCGGGCACTCAGGCTCTCGTTTCTCGCACTCCCCAGTCTGAGGAGGGAGTTAGCGACAAAAGCGGCTTACTATAGATGATTCCATCCAGAGTGGAGTCTAGCTTTAAGCACGGATCAGAGACACAGTCCTCCATTGCATCCTAATCATCACCATCTACATGGATGCCTTCAGTAACTGGTGGTGCTTCGAGGGCATGGAGGAGACATATGTAGAGGCGTACAACCGATAAAGCAAGGCAAGTCAACCCTCTCTAACTATGAGGAACGTTGAGTCATAGCAGACACACTCGACAGTGTCCCCAGTCTCCATGACATGATGACTCAATATGGGCTTCAATGGCTCACACATGCACTTGAATGATACTCCCTGACCTTGGTAAGAGAGTTCTATGCCTCATATGCAGCCACGATCTAGAGCACTCTTCCTAAGGGGAAGAAGCCCCTCGCTCAGTGCAGAATGACCGAGACGAGAGTGAAGGGCCGACTGGTGGATATATCGGAGACCACTATCCACCAAATTTTGTTTGGTACTCATTTATCTAACCCAGATCTAGCAGAAAGTTCGACTAGAGTGTGGGGAAGATGAGGGATCCACTTGTGATAAAGGATCAAGAGCAACCAACCATTTGGATGAGATGGGTGGATCGGTATATTGCTGAGTAGTGTCCGGAATCTACAAGGGTTGCCACTCACTTGGAGCCTATCGTGAAGGCTTTGCTCAGTTTACCTGCCAAATTTTGGTGGGCTATTGTTTGTTCAAGCATCTGGCTGACTCTTGCTAATAATACACTAATGCTGAAGCATGCAGTTTTGGTTGCCAACATCTTAGCTGGTTATGATATTGACTAGGCCTGCCTCATCATTGAGCAGATTCATGAGGATGCAATGAAGAGTTCTACCTCCATGAGGGTGGAGATATTACACCAGTTGGATCGGTTGATTAAGGCCCAGAGCACATTGGATCCCAGCCTGATCAAGGCTGAAGAGAACCCGGTGGCACTCTGGCGAGAGGGATGTTCGCCCCAGCACCACCAAATGAGGGTTCAGACACTGCTACTACTACTATTGATGCTATTGAGGAGAGGCCCCCGTAGCCTAAGGCAGTTGAGGAGAGGGGGACCACTATTGTTGTTCCTGCACTATAGGCCATAAATTTACTAGCTACTACCACAGGCATGACATACGTGTCCGCTATATCTATATAGGCCTTGGAGAGAGGCTATTACATGCTGAGTCATAGGTGACTCGACTTTTTCATTAGATCAGGCCATTGGTCCACCAGGCCATTTCAGACTCAGAGGGCCAAATGCAGGCATTCGTGGTCGCTACTATTCAGGATCATATCTGTACCATGGATGCCACATTGACGCCTTAAAGGAGAGGGTATATCGGAGATTGGGCGATGCTCGACCTTTAGATTTGTCAGCTTTGCAGACGGAGATCCAACAACTCTGAGTTGACATGACAGCAACACTTGCGGCACCAGTTGAACTACTAGAGACTATACTCCGGTGTCGATGGTTGACTTATTTGCTCATGATGAGTCCATCCAGCCTTCCCATGGGAAGAGACCCCTCAAAAGGATGATGAGCCAGATGAGAGATGCATATGTGTGAAGCTCACAGAGGAGAGGAGCTCGAGCTTGTCTTGAGGAGATAAAGACATAATCAGGAGATACGATGAGCTCGGTAGATGGAGCAGGTAAGGGGTGCTGGCCCCTCTAGACAGAGTACTACTAGTGAGCAGACCACCCCGTAGAGGAGGGTGGCCAGACTCATCCACACACTAGCGCTTAGGTGCCCAGGTATGCTTTTTGACCCCTTATGTGCTGTTTCATTTTGATTTTGCGCCTTGGGGACAATGTACATCTTTTTCAATGGGGTGTGGGTTGTTGTGGGCCTTAGTGAAGTCTAAGTAGCTTGGGTCCATAACTACCCTAATTTTTAATCCCGAGGTTTTCTTGCCTGTGTTCTTTTTCATCGTGGATATTTGGTTTCTATTGAACCGATCCGTTTAGGATGTTTAGATAGTATTTGTAGCATATAGTACCAATACTTGTCGTATATAGCATGTTTTGATTTTATTTGAAAAAAACGATACCCACAAAAATTTTTGATTAGTAATTAGATAGCAACCATGCATGTTTAGGTGTGTGACAATGTCTGTTCTGATAAGTGAGGGTACATTGAGATAAAAAGCATGATATGAGAGTCTTTTGTTGATAATGTATGCAATGCCATGTGAGTGTGAGCCTAATTTGATAGATTCGCGTGTTTTGTGCTAATTCAAAACTTGCCTTCTTACTCTAAGTTAGATTGTAGATTAATTGGATTAGGAAAGGATTTTAGGTCATTGTTCTTAGTAGTCCACTTAACCTAAAAGGACCAACTAATACTGTAATATAATCCCTTGTCCCTAATATTTGAGCCTAACATGTACCTATTCTTTGAAAACACTCGATTGGCCTAGCCTTGTTAGTTGTAAAATCCTAAAATTAGCCCTGGTCCTTCCTTGAACATTGTGCACCTTGACTAAGGCAAAACACCTAAGTTGAGGGTGGCTACCAAAAGTGGCCCGGGTTCTAAGGACAGATATTGTGCACCTCAACATAGGCCAAAAACCTAAGTTGAGGGTGGCTGGTGTAAGGGTGAAGCACAAAAATAAGGGGGTGAGTTAGTGATACAGAGAAAAAGGAAAAAAAATCATGTACTAGGTTCAACTAAAATAAGTGATGCCTTAATTGTAAGCTAAAAAGCATAATGATGTGTAACAATAAGGCAAAAGGCTAAAAAATGAAAAGAAAGCACCCAGAAAAGCTTGAAATAGGAAAAAGGGAGAATAAGGTGAAAATAACAGAGTTGGTAAGGTAAAAGTGTAAAACAACATAGTGTCAAGGAGGGCCATTAGTCACTATTTTCCCATAATATCATACCAAAGCCCCCCTGAGCCTACGTTACAAGCCTAGAATGTCCTAAAGTGATCCTAGTCCAGTTATTTGAAGGTCTGAATCATGAATATAGGGGCAAGCCTATGGTATTAGACATATGCATGAATATCTGTTATGAGAGTGAGTGATTTTGCATAGTCCCAAGGTTAAACATGAAAACCTCATTGAGTGTCAAATACGGGACTTCTTTCTGTGAGGGCACTTGCATTGCATTGTTAATACTAGACTTGTTCTGTCATTGTGGATTGTTGATAATACCTTGTCATAGTTGTGTTGCGACATTCACCAAGTTGTATTGGTTTTCTAGATTGCTATCTAATCCTATTTTAAGAGTTGTTGTGGGTGTCTGCATCTAAAATTTATGTGATGTATGCCATTAGGTTGAGGTCTGTGTGTTACTATATTATCTGTTTAGATTGAGTTAGTCGCTTGAGGACAAGCAATAATTTTAAGTTGAGGGTGTTGATGTGTTGCCAAAATACAACACTTTTGATGCATAAAGCTGGGAATTTGTGTGTTCTCAATGCGATGTTAGTTGGTTTGATGTGTTTTTGTATATGTTTGCAGGATTACAGGTTGGCCTTGATTTTCAGGAAAGTTGCAGAAGTTGCTGAGTTTCTACTGGTATATGAGACCATTTTATTGTCCATATATCATTTTACGGGTCGTAAGGTGGTTTCGTGGGAAATTCTAGTGAGGGGCTATTTTCTGAAGCTTATTCTACGAACATGCAGATGAGCCGTAGAGAGGTTTACGAATCATAGAAGATGGTTCGTGCCCTGAGGATCAAAGACTTGGACTTTTAGGAATTTCATCACATGAAACATTTTCGCGAAGGTTGCAGAAGTTGCTGAGTTCTTATTGTTATATGAGACCCTTTATAGTCCATAGATCATTTTACGGGCCGTAGGGTGGTTTCTTGGGAAATTCTAGAGAGGGGCTATTTTCTGAAGTTTATTTTATGAACATGCAGACGAGCCGTAGAGAGGTTTACGAATCATAGAAGATGGTTCGTGCCCTCAGGATCAAAGACATGGACTTTCAGGAATTTCATCAGATGAAACCCCCTTTAGGGTTCATAAACCACTTTACGAGTCGTAGAGGGGTGTCATAGAGTTGAAGTCCAAATTTCCAGCAGCTGAGTGCGAGACCTCGATTATGAGCCGTGGAATGCAATACGACTCGTAAAGACCTTTCATACGGTGTGCCGACTAGTTCTCCTATTTTGTTTAAGACTTGAATTTTTATTATTATAAATAAGTTTTTTAGCTTATATTTCAAAAGTTTTTGTCTAGTACCCAGAGAAAGCAATATTTTGAGAGAGAAAATTGTAAGATCATATTGGAGAGTCTTTGAGAACACTTGGGTTTAATTTTACCTTGAAGCTTGTGATTCTTATTGAAGTTGAATTTTACTAGTTCTTAATTCTATTGTGTAAGTGTTCAATTATGTCTTCTCTATTCATAATTCTTGCATCTACACATAGAATGAGTAGCTAAATCCACAACTAGGGTTGTGGGACCATAAAGAACTAACGAAGTAAAATCGAATAATTCATAATTCTCGGAAGGTATATATGCATGTATTAATTAACTCCATTTTGCATGTTTTTTAGTAGTGGCCAACATTAGAACTCGCCTAGTAATACTGACTGGACCAAGGTAGTAATGCATAGGAAAAAAGATTAATTAACAAGATTCGATTGATGTGTTCTCGTCTAATCAACCAAACTAGGCCAAGAGGAGGTTATACTGGGACTAATAGGTAATTGTTAGTAATGCACACTATTGAGATGGGCCAATCGCATAGTGAAATTCACCTATCACCTTTGACCAAAGGGCTTGGTGAACATAAATTACCATCCTACATGCTACACACTAGAAAAGAATTAGGTTATCTAGTGATATTGAGTGAAATCATGGGGAATACAATACCCTAATTTCTCTCCATTATTGATTTCTCTCTTATGATAGTTAGGTTAGTTATATTTTCCATTGATTATTGTAACCCCCCCTCCCCCGGGGAAGTAAGTTGGTTAATCATTCAGATTGCAATGAATTCATTTGAGTCTACGTATTCCCTGTGGGTTCGACTCTGAACTTTGTTAGGTTCCATTTCTGGACAGCGACTGCTTTATCCTCTAAAAGAGAGGTGTAACTTTGGCGCCATCACTAGACTTACTGGATCTTAGTCCTTTGAGGCAATATAATCAGGTTGGATTGTGGAGGCTGGCTAGGAGCTATATAACATTAATTGACGACAAATGTTGAGTGAGAGTGTTCTACCTTCCTTCCTGGTAGTATTTTATGTGTGGATGAATGAGTATTGCTACTGAGAACTTTGACTGAGAATGTGGTATATATATTTCTATAAGTGGAAGAATGTACAAGGAGCCTACTGGGGAGTAATATGTGAGCATTTGTTATACTTGTGAGTATATGATGGTTATGAGAGTGCTGGTGATTGGTATATGGATTATCTATTGTGTTATGGATATTTGCTGTCATTTTGAAGCTACTAATAATTGTTATGCCAATAATCTATTATGTTTGGATAGTGTGGTGATCACTTTTCCCACTTATGATTACTATTGTTACAATGACTGACTGACTGAACAACAAGGGAAAAGGGGCTAGGTTCCTGATGTGCTACCAAAATACAATACTTTTGATACTTAAAACTTAAAATTTTGTGTGTTCTTAATACAATGTTAGTTGGTTTTATGTGTTTTTGTGTTTATATTTGCAGGATTACAGGTTGGCCTTGATTTTGGGAAAAAGTGTAGAAGTTGCTGATTTTTGCTGTTAGATGAGACCCTTTACAAGCCATAGATCATTCTATGGGTCGTAGGGTGGTTTCGTGAACAATTCTAGTGAGGGACTGTTTTTCGAAGTTGATTCTACGAACATGCAGATGAGCCATAGAAGATGGTTTGTGCCTGAGGAACAAAGATTTGGACTTTCTGAAGTTGCATTAGATGAAACCCCCTTTACGGTCATAAACTACTTTAGAGTCATAGAGGGGTGTCATAGAGTTGAAGTTCGAAATTCTATCAACAGAGTACGAGACCTCAATTACGGGTTGTGGAATGCAATACGGCCTGTAAACCCCTTTCGTATGGCGTGCCGACCAGTTCTCCTATTTTGTTTAGGACTTATATTTTACTTATTACAAATAGGTTTTTAGGTTGTTTTTCAGAAGTTTTCGCTTAGTACTCAGAGAACTCAGTAATAAGAGAGAGAAAATTATGATATCATATTGGAGAGTCTTTGAGAACACTTGTGTTTGAATTTCATCCTTAAGCTTGTGATTCTTATTAAAGTTGAATTTGCTTGTTTTTAATTCTATTGTGCAAATGTTCAATTATCTTATCTCAATCCATAATTCTTGCAACTACACAAAGCATGAGTAGTTAAATCCACAACTAGGGTTGTGAGATCTATGAAGAACTAACAAAGTAAAACTAGATAATTCATAATTCTTGGAAGGTGTGTATACATGTATTAATTAACTCTCTTCGTTTTGCATGTTTCTGATGGTGGCCATTATTAGAACCCATCTAGTGTTACTGATTGGACCAAGGTAGTAATGAATAGTAAAAGAGATTAATTAACAGGATTCGATTGATGTGTTCTCGTCTAATCAACCAAACCGGGCCAAAGGGAGGTCGTACTGGGACTAATAGGTAAGGGTTAGTAATGCACACTATGGAGATAGGCCAAGTCGCATTGTAAAATTTACCTCTCACCTTTGATCAAAGCGTTTGACAAACTTAACTTACCATCCTGCATGCTATACACTAGAAAAGAATTAGGTTATCCGGTGATACTGAGTTGGTGAATCATGGGGAACACAATACCCTAGTTTCTCTCCATATTTACTTCTCTCTTATGTTAGTGTAGTTTTATTTTCCATTGATTATTGCAAAACCCCCTCCCCCTTTGGGAAAGTAAATTAGTTAACCACTCCAGTTACAATCATTGACGGATTCCCTATGGGTGTGACCCTAACCTTTGTTAGGTTCTATTTCTTGACAACGACCACTTTATCCTCTAAAAGGAAGTGTAACTTAGGCGACATCAAGATTTCACTGTGGCGAAATATGATTACATTAGCTATTGTATGTAATTGTGTTAGCATCAGTGAGCAGGGAAGCCATCTAGGGTTAAGTTGTAAGGATTGCTTGTATAAGGGAACAGGAAATAAGGTAAGGTCTGTATATGTGGAATATGGCTACAATTGGTGATAATTGTGATTGGTTGGGTATCGGCTAGTATGCCGAAGGCACGTATATTTAGCTTGTTGCTGTCTTGTTACATGTTAGTGGATTTAGTTGATGGGCTGAGGGGTGGATCTTTTAAGGATCCCTTATAGATTGTTATATTGGTTCTCGGTTGCATACTCACGGGTTATTATTATATTTCTGATTAGCTGGGTTGGTCAGAACTATTATTGGATGCTAATCATGCTTATGACTATTATATTCACTGTCTACTGTGCATTCAGGGTTGTGATCCCTATGTGGTTCGAATGAGAATCTTCAGCTACATCTTCATTCTAACTTTCTCGGACAAAAGTGCTATTAGTGGTAGATGTTAGAATGACCCTCTAGGTTGTTTATGTGGTTCTTTGAATATTTCATCAGTTTAAGCATTTGCATAGTGATCTCGAGCTATTTGAAACTTATTGACACTGATTGTGTGATTGTTGGGTGAATCATTTGATAATTGTACAACTTTTCAAGTTAAATGAGAGATTATAACTGTAAAATGAATTTTCAGGTAAAATCCTAGTAGATAGCCTCAGATTCGAATTCTAATGGTTCCATCAACTCTGAAACAGCCAAATTAAGCTAGGGGCATATTTGATGCAATTATATCAAGTTTTGCAAATTTAGCTGTTGAAATGGATCAATAGTTGACTTTAATCAACGCCCTTCGGAAAGGTGTCCAAAATGGAAATTCTGACTACACCATGGATCTAAATCATTGAGTTAGATTGAAGAGGATCTTTCGTTTGGGTTCGGGGCTTTCGAGTGTATTTTTGTCCCCTCGGTAGATTTTGATATTGGGAAATAGGACGCACATTAGAATACAACGACCTCCGATGGGAATTTCAACTACACCTCATGTCTAGAATGCTGTTTTTGATCAGATTTCATATATGGATTGTATATTTCAGACTCTGAATGAGGTCGGAGCATTAAGATTAAGTTTGAACAGTGAAAAGTTTAAAAAGGCAGCATTGACGTAACCGAACAAGAAACTGCCACATGGCAGCTGGTGTAAATGTCTTATATTAACGAATTTTGGTCTAGAATTGCAAAACAAACTTCTCACAATGATATCTCCCTCACGTTTGAGCCAATTTTGGTGATTCAAAAGACTAACTTGTGTATTTTTTCGAGAGGAACATCAGAAAAGTGTCGAGAATTAATTTTGGCATGCCATTTGAGGTAAATTTTTCTACTTTTGTAGCTGTATTTTGAGTATGTTTCAGAAATTTGATATGCGATTTTTTGTTCATTTTTAGTCAAAATATTTGTGAATTTTTTGTTTGTTCCTTGTGTTTTTGCGATGCGCACATCGTCGTAATGTCAGAATTAATTGATAGCACTCTGTTTGGTGTGAAATCAGATTTTAGTTGATGTTATGTTCTTGTTTTTTCAGAAACTTTGTGTTGTGATACATCGACTGTTTCTTATAGGAATTAAGTAATATTTAGGTCTAAATTGTAATGTATTTTGAGACCTATGCCCTGGTATATTTAGATTTTGTTAATTTGGTCAATTTTTTTCATTAATTGGCAAAGAAACTGTTGTGGATAAATGTTTTCTTTTCCAATAAGAAATGCAATTTCATTTTTTTAGCAGTTTCTCTGTCTTCTGGGATCTGTTTTGGGCTCAATATTTGGCTATGTACTCTGGGTGATGTAGGATTCATTTTACGAGGGTTGATTTGTTGTTTCGGGTGTGGGTTCTACTTTTCTCCATTTTAGTCGAAATTTACCTATTCTCTCTCATTACTTGAGATGTTATGGGTCATCAGGGAGAAAGAACTCACGTGGACTGATCCGTAGCGCGTGGATTCGCTTTTCAGGTAGTCTAGACTTCCTTAAACCTTAGATTGAGATGAAATATATGGATGTTTGAGTTGAGATGTGTTATATATAGACTGGTTTTATTGAGTATGCGATATGTATGATGGTGTGAGATACTGGTTACTGCATAAGGTACTATATCACCTATAGCTATTGTATTAGTTGTGTTCTGGCTCTGTGAAACTATGAAACGATCTGGTAAATGCTGGGTATGGGCTGATGCCATGTAATATGTATGTACTCTGGCTTGACTTTTGTGTGTATGTGGGTGTAGCCTGGTGTTATAGAGATATGGTAGTTATGAGACTGGTTGCTAACTCTATTTTATGCTGGGGATCGGCTTTGGTATATGCTTGGTTCTGATAGTCTAGATTGTTCTGGATACCCGTGATACAGTTTTGACCACCCTGTTATTCTGAATATGTGTGTCTGGCTAGTTGTAATATACTTGTCTCTGGTTAAACATTATTCAATATAGTTTTCGTGACATATATGCCTAGATATACAGTTGTTAGCCACTATACATTTGCTAACTTTACTTGATACTGGGTAACATGCTATATTTTGAGAAATGTTATTATTTTTGCCTTTGATTAGGCATTGTGACTCTTGACATGAGATATGATGTTACTACACCTTTTATGAGATAGAAATAGGGATGTGATTTTGGTAAAGAGATGTATGCCTTTTCCTATGACATTTATTGGGTAATCTGTGGTTGAGATATTGATTGTGTGAGTTATACCTTAGGATTACCATTTGTACAGGAGTTTATTACATTACCAGTTAGTGGGCACATGGTTGCTTGGGCGTGCTGTCTCTGTTATCAGCTAGACTGCATGTTATTATGTTTGGAGGACTTGTTAGAGTCACTAATGAGCCTGGTCTAGTTACGTTTATTCTAGATACTTGCCATGTCTCTAGCTGGGTATGAACTTGTCGACAGTTAGACACGATTCTATATTACTCCTGTTGAGACGTACATTTGGGATGATTGCTTGCCTGCCTGCTGAGTTATCAAATACTGAGAGACCTCCTGCTATATTTGGGACTAATTCTTTAGGGTATTCCAAATTGTGTTTCGAGCGGATCACCTATAGTCCAGCACAAGGTGTTGAGGGTATCACCTATAGTCCAGCACAAGGGATAGCCTTTCGTGTTACACTCCTGATTGTGTGCTGAGGGGAAAACCTATAGTACAGTACAGGGTGTTGAGAATATTGACTATAGTCCAGCACATGGCATTTTGTATTGAACTCCTGATTGCGCGCTGTTGGGATTACCTATAGTCCACCACAGGGTGATGAGGGTATCGCCTATAGTCCAGCACAGGGTATAGCCTTTTGTGTTGCACTTCTTATTATGTGCTGAGGGGATCACCTATACTCCAACACTGGGTGTTGAGGTGATTACTAGAGTCCAGCACAGGGCATGATCTGCAAGCCAAGTCCAGATCAGGGCACTTACTAAGTCATATCAATGGTTTGGGTTTTGGGTTTTGAGTTCCTCTCTTGCCATCAAGGTTGGGTTACTAGTTCAAGTTGGCTGGTTGACAACTTTGTCGTCGGTTATTGATCTATGTATCCTACACATATACATCTTATAACTATGTGTAGGTGTACCTTCTGGGCTTATTGGGGCCAAGTCTATGTAGAGGCATAGATACTAGGACTTACACCCATATATATCACTATACCTTAGTCCTGTGACAGTCATGATATGGTTCCATGTGGATTTCATCAGTTGGTTGTGTTGTACACTATTTGGCCCTACTCAGTTGGTCCCTTCTGTTTCTGCTTGGTTGGTTTTTCTAGTTCTTCTCAGTTGGGTTCTTCAGATGCCATCAACATAGTTGACACTTGATCTTCAAGTTTTATAAGTTGATATCATTGCACATCTCTTAGGTTATTCAGTTGGGATTTTAATATTCTCTAGACTTGCTTATCTTTTGGCCTAGACTCAGATAACTAGCACTGCAGTATTTTACTACACATATTCTTACCATATTTCATGTATTTCATTAGTCGGCCGATGATGCCTACTGGGTGCCTTCCACCAGTACTCACCCCTACTTTTCTGCATCTACTCGTGGTACAGGTCTAGATACGAGCCATGGCCATTGATTGGTAGCTTGTTGATGTGTCAAGAGACTTCGGTGAGCATCAACAGCTTTGGATATTCTACAGTCTCCTTCTGTTTTCTGGCCGTCTTTTATATTTGGACACTAGCGCTATATAGTTATAGTTTTCTCGTATATATGTAGGAGTTTCTCCTGGTTATGTATATGACTGTGTATATATTTTTATTTGGGATTTGAGTCTATAAGAGCTCTGTACAAGTGACTTCCAAGTCCTAGGTAGATTGTGTTTACTGTACTTATATGTTGCTCGTATCCTTAGCATTAGTGATTCAGAATAGGTGCCATGGGTATTGGGTTGGCTTGCCTGTAGGCAGGATATGACAGGTGCCATCATGAAAGAGAAGTTGGATCGTGATATTAAGCAGGCAACCGATCCTGTGGAGCTTAATTAGTCATGTTGGTGATCTTGTGCTGGCGAGCTTTGCCCCACCCCAACAAAGTAGAGGAAAAGTTGGCCTTAGCTCCCGCTACCTATGTTTCGCAAGGGCAATGATTGCCGATACTTTTAAGTATATTTTCCTCTTTTCTCCAAATCAATGAACTTTTCCAATTGTCATTAAGAAAGGGTAGAATGGCTCTACTTTCTTTTGGTCTTTTCATATGGTTCAAAGATAATTATTTTCTACTTTTCTTTCTATGGTGTATTTGAGCTTCAATTTTAAAATTCATTCGTGTTTTGGGTCTCTAATTCTTGATTTTTCCCATTCTTTAAAGAAGACTTTTGAACCACTTGAGATCCGAATCAACTTCTATCGTTAGTTAATATAGGGGCATGTGATCCTCATTTCGATGGGAATATAATGACGAAGTTAGTTTTTCATTTTGTTGTCGAACTTTGATGGTCAATTTTTAATCCATTTTCTGGTTTGTTTATCAACATCGATATGGATGTCATTAGTCGCGTATTGATATGTTGTTCCTATTTTTTATGGCATGACAACATTTCAAGGCTTAATACAAAAGGAAAAACTCCCAAGTAGTGGTTCGCGTGTTGTTTCAACTATGAGGTACGTTACAACTTCCTCCTTTAGACTTTAACTTAGTTGCACTCTGTATAAATTGAGTTGCAGGGTCTTTAGAAAGTTTTTAGAATGGATTTTAGACTTGATTTGATCTTAAATATGATTTGGTCATTATCATGGCTTTAGACTAGTAGCTTAGTCTTAAACTTTATCACGCCCAAACTACACTTCTCAATCAAGGTATAAGTGGTCACTGTCCAAATAGAACCTAACAATGCTTAGGATTGATCCCACGAGGAATAAGGTCTAGGCTTGAAGTAATTTAAGCAATTAATATGAATTAATTTACTTATTTCTCAAGGGGGAGGGGGTTTGATAAAATGCAATAAATAAACCTAAACTAGAATCAAACAGTCAAGTGCAAGTGTTATGAAATCAGTAACAGAAGTAACTAGGATATAGTGTTCCTCATGAATCCCTAACTCAATGTAGCCAGATAATCATAGCATTTTCTAGTGTGTAGCATGCAGAACAAGTATGTTATGTTCACCTAGCCCTTTAATCAAGGCACTAGGCAAATTTTACCACGTGATTTGATCCATCCCCGAGGTGTTGCATTACTAACCCTTATCTTGTCCCAGTACAACTATCCCTTGATCCGTTCAGGTTAACTAGACGAGTGTAATCACGTTGAATCTTGTTATTTTACCTCTTTTCCTATTCATTACCCCCTTGATCCAGTAAGTAAGAATTAGATGAGTCCTAATGTTTACAACCATTGAAAAATATTCAAAACGAAGAGATAAATAAAACATGCATGCACACTTTTCAAAGATAACGAATTATTCAGTTTTTATTTTGTTAGTTCGTCATGATTCCAAAAACCCTAGTTGTGGATTCAGCTACTCATGTTCATTGTAGATGAAAGAATCATGTTATAAATTTGCATAATTAAACACTTACAATGAAGAATTGAAGAACACAAAACCCAAAATCCACTAAATTCACAATGTTATAACTCGAAAGTAATGTCAAAAGTTATCCACAAGAACAAAGTAATAATCTCAAGTAACAAGTTCTGGATGTTCTAATTACTCTCTCTGTCTAAAAAAAAAAACCTAAAAACCTATTTATAATAAGTAGAAACCAAATCATAAATGAAATAGGAAAACTGGGATCGGGGTCTCAGATGAACATCGTTACGGGCCATAGATGGAATCACGGCCCATGATGGGCTTTTGATAAGACAGTTTTCGCTCTTATCTTAGGACTCATATTTAAATTGTTTTCATTTAATTAATTAAATAATGAAGGCATATTATTTCTTTTGTTTAAAAATAATTGTAAAATTAAGTGAATTGAATAAACAAAATGAATTGAAGCAAATTGGAGTCAACTTGTAGCAAAACAAAGTGTGAATAAACCATGTCATGAAGCTTGGATAAAAATTAGAAGCTGATGAAGAAATAAAGTGCTCAAAATGTAGAAAAATTCGTCAAAAAGCGAAAAGGCACGCTGAAAGGACGACCGTCCTTAATGCCTATAAATAGGCGGATTCGACCATTATTTTCCCAGATCGAAAAAACATTCCTTCCTCTTGTCATGTTCTTACTTTTTAAGCTTGTCAGTTTTAGTATATTGAGTAGATTTTTGTGGGCCGCTCATGTTCACGCAGTGTAATATTCTATATACTCTTGTAAGTTCTTTGTGGTTATTTTTATCTTGTAATAAAATTATTACCATGTTTAAATATTATTTCATATTATGTTGTAGAATATTTATAATCACCATATCTACTTAAATTATTTTAGGATGATGAATTGAAGTAGGGAATTAAATATGTAGGATAATATTATTATTCCAGTCTTTTTAATTATTTATTTTACATTAGTTTCTTTTCATTGTGAATCAAATGAATTAACAAATTTGGGCAATTTATTAATTAATCATTGGAAATTATAATTTATGTTTATTATTAATATAACAATAATTTTAGCCAACCAATTTGAAGCACACTATTTAAGCCTAGGGATATGATTAATTTAGTGAATTAATCGTGATATGATTATTACTTGTGGATAAAATAAATTAATTAAATAGACTGGATAGAAAGATTAGTATGACAAATATCTGTGACCCGAATTCAATTCGTAATCCTTATTTTTTATATTTATACTTTAGTTCAATAATTTATCAATCACACTTTATTTGAATTTAGGGGACTTCTGATACCAATTAGTAAACTTTGCCTAACTAGTTTTAATAGAATATTTCTTTTGAGCCAAATCCTTGAAAATACGACATGAGAATAAACTAACTCCTTATGGGGAAGGTTGACTACCACTAAACTGCTTCATCAAATGGCGCCCTTGTCGGGGATTGGCGCAGGAAAATTCTGTTAAATATTTTAGTTAGCCTGGAAGAAAATTGGTTAGGTTGATTTCCTAGCATTTGTTATTCTTGCTCGCTCAAAAAGCGCGAGTAATCCTTCTTAGCAATCCAAAAATTTTGAGAATCCCTTATATTTCAAAGACCCCTAGCTCTAATTAGTCCAAAAAATTCACTTGAGGGTTCTGAGAAAGGAGAAGAAGAAATAGAACTACAAGATTTTGAGAAAGAAGAAGACCCAGAACAACCAATTGGTAGACCACCAATGACTGAGTTGAACAATCGGCAGCATAAGACGGTACTTCAAGCTATGAGCTCGACATATATAGAAGATGAACCTATAGGGCTCCCCAATATCGATGCCCATATGTTCGAGATCAAACCTACCATGATTCAAATGGTCTCGAACAATCAATTCGAGGGTAGAAAAATGAAGATACTCAGGCTTACAAGCTTTGGTTCTCACGAACTTGTCAAATGTTTAGGGCAAATGGAGTGTCCCCAGACCGTATTAAGTTATCATTGTTTCTATTTTCATTACGTGATAAGGCGGCACGATGGCTTAATATGTTCTCAAGTTGGCATTTCACTACTTCGGATGATCTTCATCAAGACTTTATGCATAATTGCCCACCTTCTGCCATCGCCAAGATTAAAAATTGAATTCAAAATTTCTAGTAAGTTCCATCGGAATCTTTGAGCGAGGAGTGGGAAAGATTCAAGGATTGAAAATCAAATGTCCTCCCACGCTCATTGATATTGCTATCCTAATGTTCCACTTCTACCAAGGACTTTTGGTGCCATTAAAGAAGGAACTTGATCATTTTTCGAAGTTCGGTTCTTTTCTTGACATGAAACCAAAAGAAAATGAGGAATTAGTTGAAAAGCTCACATGCAACGCAAAATATTTGTATGATGAATGCGCTACGTCAACTAAAGCTAGTCTATACGAGGTAGACCAATTGACATTGTTCAAGGCGAGCATGGAAAGCATGGTAAAAAGAACTATTCAAGAAAAGCTTGGACCTGTCAACCATCGTTCCAATAATAACCATCATAACGAACCAGTGACATAAGCTGAACATATTATCATGACAATTCAAGTTCTCAACATTCTGAAATTGTTCTGTCATGTGAGTCACGTTTTGTAAATCATTTGACTTCTTGATGCCAATATTTGAGGACCCAGTTTCTCCCACTCCAAAGTAAATTTGGCACAATACACCAAAAAGGGGGAGGGACCATAGGCAAATAATAATCAACAAAACCACTAGCGTAATGACCCTCCGAGAAATAATTTCCAATGCAATAATCATAAAGGGATGATTTCAAGCAAGGAGGATGATATAATCAGTGGGGCTCAAATTTTAATAACTCGGGAGGAAATAATCAAGTTTATGTTCCCCCAAATCAAAGACAAATAGAGGACCCAACTATTGAATTAAAAAGATTGATAGATGAAAGGGATCGAAAAATGATCAAAGGATTTATAGATTGGAAGAAGCTTTAGAACAAAGTTAGAAGTCCAATGATGAGCTTCTTCAAAAATTGATGGAACAATTGACGATTCGTCAACCGAGAACCTTGCCCGCCAAAACTGCACCAAATCCTCGTGAACATATCAATGCTGTTACGCTGAGGAATGGGAAAAAGGTTTAAGACCTTGAGTAGAGCATGAAACCAACCCTGGAGATAGGTAGGGTTGAGCCGGTTATAAAAGAAGAAGAAAAGAAAGAAGAGAGAAAGGAAAAGGAATCATCCTCGCCATAACAATCTAGAAAAAATCCTGTTGTATAGAAAGTAACCATACCCTTTCCATCAAGGGTAAAGAAAAATGATGATACAAAGGCATTTAAAAAATTTCTAGATATCATGGTCCAAGTAGAAGTTAAATTGCCCCTCGTGGATGTTTTGACAGAAATTCCAAAATATGGTAAGTTCGTGAAAGATTTGGTTACTCATAAGAGGGATTGGGAGGATGTTCCCGTTGTCAATTTGAACGC
>JAPFFP010073299.1:0-23779 GCA_026153255.1 Solanum medicagineum
CATTGGGAAATTCAGGGTAGATGTGTCTAGGTGCCCCTACCGGGCACTGGTCACGTCCCTAGGTCGGGATGTGACATAGGTGGAGAAGTACTAACCCTTCCCCCAATTGATGAGTACAAACCCCTATCTCGGTTAGTGATGATGCCGCCCCATCACTAGGTGGAGAAGTACTAACCTTTCCCTCAGTTAATGAGTACAAACCCTATCTCGATTATCCGGGTTCTTAGACCCCGGATTGGGCATAGTTTAATACAACACTTTTTATAGAATTTATCATATACATAAGCTCAATTCATCATCATAATCATATCTCGTGCTTTGAACCTTCAATTCCACAAGAAACCCTAGCCGGACATTTTATCAAACACTCAGGGGGTATGTAATGGGGGTAAAAGACAATGCAATTTAGAGATGAAATCATGCAAGAAAATTTGTGGTAAAATCATCAATCAACACCTTGCAACACCCACAAGACATTCACATCAAAACCCCTCATCATATCCAACATTAGATCCAAGATTTAGAGCTTAAAACATGGTAAAACAACCATACTTTCATGAACTTAAACCATTGTGCAGTAAATTTCTTAACATACAAGACCCACATGTAAAATCAACTTTAAATTATACAAATTGAGGGCACCATGGATGGAAGAACCCAATGGCTAAAAGCTACATACCTTAGCTTTGGAGAAGCTATTGGTGAAGATTGAAAATGGTGGCTTGAACTTGAAGGAAATCCTTAGTTTCGGATGACGGTTTTGAGACTTGAATTTTGTAGTGAAAATATGGCTAAGTGTTTTGGGGAGTATTTGAAAATGTTTTAGATGATATAAGGGTGAAATTTGGCTAAGTATAGATAAAAACACGTTTGGAAACACTTGGGCCCAACATTTAGAATATTTTGGACGAACTACAAAAAACATGCACCATTTTAACATAGTTGCAGATTCCTCTCTAGAAATTGCGTTCTTAAAATTTCGTAATTGCAAAATCTTTGCTCCTAAATCAGGTTTACACCCGTTTCCCCCTAATTTGGACACCCTGAATAAGAATATAAAGTCGAATTTTCGAAATACTAAATGGATTTTGAGATATATAAAAATTAAAATTCTGGGCATTCTGAGACACATTTTTGGGCATTTTTTTGGGTCGTTACAATATCTCCCCCTTGGGAACATTCGTCCCCAAATGTACAAGAGACGTATAAGACAAGAGTGATCATCAACAAATCAGCCCCAAAAAGAATGCAACATAACATGTAAAATACTATTTTCAAATTCTTAACATAAGTATAAAATCATCATAAGTTTACCAACTTAAACATGAATGCATATGAATGATATAGGGGCTGAAATATGAGACTTGAAATCATATAGGGGAATTAGGATTAGTACCTTAGGCTTGGGTGGAGTAGAAAAGATAAGGATACCGCCTTTGCATGTCCGCTTCGGCCTCCCATGTAGCATTTTTGACTTGTTGGTTCCTCCAAAGGACCTTAACGGATGCCACCTCTTTGTTTCTCAATCTTTTTACTTGCCTATGCAAGATCTGAACCGAAACCTCCTCATAAGTCAAGTTATCCTCAACAACACCCATGACATCAAGAGGTACAATGATTAGGATCACCAACACATTTTCTCAACATAGAGACATAGAATACCGGGTGAACGAAATTCATTTCACTAGGCAACTTCAACTCATAAGCTACCTTGCCAACCATTTCTATCACCTAATAAGGACCAACATACCTTGGACTCAACTTCCCGTTTTTACCCAAACGGACCACACCTTTCATTGGAGAAACCTTCAAATAGACCCAATTACCCACTTGGAATTCTAGGTCTTTCCTTCTTACATCGGCATAGGATTTTTGATGACTTTGGGCTGTTTTAAACCTTTCCTTAATCATCCTAACTTTCTCAAGATCCTTCATAACCAGATATGGCCCAATAAAGCCACCTCTCCAACCTCAAATCAACCCACTGGTAATCTATAATATCTCCCATAAATAGCCACAAATGGAGCCATATCGATGCTAGAGTGATAACTATTGTTGTAGGCAAACTCAATCAACGGAAGGTGGTCATCCCAACTACCCCTCACTCCAATACACATGCCCTAAGAATATCTTTAAGGGTTTGAATTGTCCTTTCGGTTTGGCCGTCCATTTGAAGGTGAAAGGTCGTACTAAGGTGAACGTTGGTACCAAGACCCCTTGGAAAGACCTTCAAAAGTGCGAAGTGAATTGTGCACCACGATCCGATATGATAGATAAAGGAACCCCATGTAACCTCACTAACTCATGGATGTACAACCTTGCATACTCTTTAGCCCCATATGTAGTCTTAACTGGTAGAAAATGAGCCGATTTCGTCATCCTATCAACCATGATCCAAATGAAATCAAAACCTTTTCTAGTCTTGGGAAACCCAACCACAAAATCCATATGAATCACCTCCCACTTCTAAGTAGTAATCTCTATGTCTTGGGTTAGGCCACCCGGGCTTTGGTGTTCGATTTTGACTTGTTGACAACGATGGCAACCGGAAAAAAATTTGGCAATGTCCCTCTTCATTCCTCTCCACCAATACACATCCCTCAAGTCTCTATACATTTTGGTGGACCCGGGGTTGATATAGTAAGAAGAATTATGGGCCTCATCAAGAATTTTCTCCTTCAAACCATCAACACAAGGCACACACAACCTACCTTGGTATCTAAGGGCCCTATCTCCCCCATTGGGAGAAAACCACTATTTTGCCCTTTTTCACCAAGGCCTTCGATTCAAGCAAGGAGGAGTATAGATCTTGTTTTATTATCACCTCATCAACCAAAGAAGATTTAGAACCATCAACAACACCACCACCATTACCCACATCTTCCAACCTAACTCCTAATCTAGCCAATCTAAAGGGGCTTAGTAGCTGACACCAAACACATAACTAAGCTGGCGGGGTATGCACCTCCCTAGCCATCTCCCTATCACCACCATCCACATGAACTAGGCTACCCATGCACACCCGATTCAAAGCATCCGCCACCACATTTGCCTTACCCGGATCATAATGCCCACTTATGTCATAGTCTTTAAGAAGTTCTAGCCACCTTCTTTTTCTTACGTTGAGGTCTTTTTGAGTGAAAACATATTGGAGGCTCTTATGATCGGTGAAGAAATCCACATACACCCTATTTAAATAATACTGCTAAATCTTTAATGCAAACACAACCGGCTAACTCTAGATCATGGGTAGGGTAATTCCTTTCATGTACTTTGAGTTGCCCAGAAGCATAGGCTATGACCTTACCATTTTGCATTAGCACACAACCCAAACCTATTCTAGATGCATCACAATGCATAACAAAACCCTCAAGCTCATCCGGCAGTGACAATATAGGAGCGGACACAATCCTATCCTTCAATGTTTGAAAGCTTCTCTCACATTCATTGGTCCACACAAACTTAACCTTCTTTTGAGTCAATTTGGTCATAGGGAAAGCAATGGAGGAGAACCCATTCACAAATCTTCTATAATAACCCGCAAGACTCAAGAAGCTCCTAATATCCGATGGGGTCAATGGTCTAGACCAATTCCTAATTACATTGGTTTTCTTAGGATCTACTTCTATAGCATCCCACGACACCACATGAACCAAGAATGCAGCCTCCTTCAACCAAAATTCACACTTATCATATTTAGCATACAATTTCTCCTCCCTCAATCTTTGCAACAAAACCCTCAAATGACCCATATGCTCCTCTCTACTATGTGAATAGATCAAAATATCCTCAATGAAGACCACAACAAAGGTATCAAGGTAAGGTTTGAAGACCATATTCATTAGGTCCATGAAGATGGCCGGTGCATTAGTCAACCCAAACTACATCACAACAAACTCATAATGCCCATATCTAGTCCGGAAAGCCGTCTTGGGAATGTCACACTCCCTCACTCTTACTTGATGATACCCGGACTAAAGATCAATCTTAGAGAAGAAGCTAGCCCCTTCCAATTGGTCAAATAAGTCATCAATTCTTGGAAGAGGATATCTATTCTTGATAGTGACCGTATTGAGTTGCCGGTAGTCAATACACATTCTAAGTGACCCATCCTTCTTTTTCACTAACAACATCGGGGCACCCCAAGGTGATTGGCTAGGTCTAATGAATCCCTTCTCCAACAAATCTTTTAATTGCTCTTTTAACTCTTTCAACTCTGCCGGGGCCATACGGAAAGGGGGAATGGAGATAGGTTGAGTATCAGGAAGAAAATCTATGCCAAAACCTATCTCCCTTTCAGGAGGGACACCGGGAAGGTCATTTGAGAAGACATCAAGAAACTCGTTTACAATGGGGACCGACTCAATGGGAGGGACCTTGGACTCCATATCCTTAACCCTAATAAGATGATACAAATATTCCCTAGAAATCAACTTGTGGGCTTTAATGCATGAAATGAATCTACCCTTGACCACCACATCTTGACCTTCCCATTCAAGGATGGGTTCACTAGGAAATTGAAACTTGACCTGACGGGTTCTATAATAAATAGACGCATAGTAGGCATGCAACGAACCATCCCAAGAATGACACCAAAATCTACCATGTCTACTTCAATAAGATCACAAGGCAACAACTTATGCAAAATACAAATTGGACAACTCCTATACACTTTTCTAGCAACAATAGAGGCACCAATAGGAATAGACACTTCATATGGCTCATGCAACTTTTAGAGGACAACACGAAACTTTTCAGCAACAAAAGTGGAAACAAAGGAAAGGGTGGCACCCAGATCAATTGAAGCATATACATCAAGATCAAAGATTTTCAACATACTGGTGACAAGATCGGGGACCTTCCCAACCCCTTGCCTTCTATGTAGATCATAAAACTGATTGTGACTTGGGGAACCACCTTGAGGACCACCTCTACCCAATGAAACAACATTTGCACCCCAGACTTTATCTTCTTGTGACCAAGCTCCCCACAACCAAAACATGCATTAGAACCCTTTAAACACGGGCCTTTATGAATCTTGCCAAATTAGGACACACATCAATAGCAGCCACACCACCAACACCTTGAGGCCTAAGAAAGTCATTCGCAAACCCCGTATTAATAGCATGCTAAGGCCCTTGGCCTTGATGAAATGTGGCACCCTTTTGGAACTTACCCTCAAAACGGGCCCTCTTGGCCTCATGGCCCCTCCTTTTTCTCAACTTTTCCTCCTCTATTTGCTCGGCATAAGTCATCAATCGAGACAAGTCCATGTCACCAATAAGCAAGCCAGACCGACATTCTTCACTTGCTAAGTCGGAGACCCCCATCACAAATTTATTCATCCTAGATCTAGGACCGGCCACCAAGTGAGGGACATACTTTGAAAGTTGATTAAATTTGAGGGCATACTCCCTCAAATTCATAGCTCCTCATTTCAAGTTCATAAGCTCTACCAACTTTGCTTCCCTAAGCTCAAGAAGGAAAAATCTATTAAGGAAGGCCAATTTGAATTCTTCTCAAAGCATCACATAACCATTTCCCTTCTCCCCTTCCATTGCTCATACTAAATTTGGGATACCCCTTTGAGTTTGTATGCCGCCAATTCCGCCTTTTCATTCGACCTGACACCCACGATATTCAAGATTTTGTAGGCCTTATCAATGAACTCTTGTGGATCTTCATCCACCTTTGACCAATGGAAAATTGAATAATTCATCCTCATGAAGCCTCTTACCCTAGCTCCCAGGGTAGTAGAATGAAGGGCTTGGGCCCCTTAATTGACTTGGTTGGCCACCACTTGGCAAGCGTAGTAAGAACATCCTAGAGCTCACCATTGGTAGGTTGCTCCTCGGGAGTTTGGGCTTGTTTTCCTCTAGTATTTGACATGATCTATCATAGCAAAGAACAATCGTTAGGTGGGAAAACTTATTAAAACTCTATAGCATGACTTAGAACACCAAAAAGGGAAACATTTCCTAAAACGTCTTATAGCCCCCTATTCATAGTCATGGCGCACTTCACAACCATGAATAGGATTCTAATTGATATGGTGTGTTGGATTCCAAGGATCTATCGACCTAGTGCTCTGATACCAAGCTTGTCACGACCTAAGCCTAGTGCCTAGACGTGACACGGCAAATGGAGAACCCGAAGGAACCCCAATCAAGCCTCTTAACTTGTCATTTCATATCATTGGTCGCGGAAACATGTAAAAGACATCAAGTAAGAATAAGGAGCAAAGTGATAGCTTGCAAAACATCATCGAGAGAGATGAAGAATCAAAGCACATATCATAGATACATAACTTGTCCAACAAACACCTCTAAATACAAAGATTAGAGCGGGGGCTAAGACAAGGTAATCGGCCTCACCCTCATAGTCAAAATAGAATATAAAGTAGAGTGTCTCAATACAAAGCAAGGGAAAACATAGACCAAGGACCCCGAAACTGAGGACTCACCAACTAGTTTGAGTAGCACCGAACTAGCCATGTGGAGGAGGAGGATGATCAACTTGGGTTCTGGTTCCTACATGGTGATATCATGTAGGTAAGAGTATGCGTTAGTACGTTGAATGTACTAAATATGTAGGATGCAATGCAACAAGAAATAGGCATCATTACCGAAATGCATAATAATAGGCAATAGGCTTAGAGTTTAGCAATATGACATGCATGTCCACTGCTAAAGTGAAACATGCTTAAGAAACCCTCACTCACATAAGATATCGTATGTGTAAAATATACCAAATTAGATTTCCAAGGTAGAAACCCCTTGGTAGGTTAGTGATGATGCCGCCCCATCACTTAGGTGGTGAAACACTAACCCTTCACTCGGTAGGTGATAATGCCGCCCTATCACCTAGGTGGAGAAGTACTAACCCTTTCTCGGTTGATGAGTACAAACCCCCATCTCGGTTAGTGATGATGCCGTCCCATCACTAGGTGGGGAAGTACTAACCCTTCCCTTAGTTAATGAGTACAAACCCCCATCTCGATATACTGGGTTCCTAGACCCCCCAGATTGGGTATGGTCTAATACAACACTTTATATAGAATTTATCATATACATAAGCTCATTTCATCATCATAATATCATCCATATCATATCTCGTGCTTTGGACTTTTAATTCCACAAGAAACCTTAGCCGAACATTTTATCAAACACTCGGGGGTTGTGTAATGAGGGTAAAATACCATACAATTTAGAGATGAAATCATGCAAGAAAATATGTGGTAAAACCATCAATCAACACCTTGCAACGCCCCCAAGACATTCATATCAAAATTCCTTATCATATCCAACATTAGATCCAAGATTTAGAGCTTAAAACATGCTAAAATAACCATACTTTCATGAACTTAAACTATTGTGCAGTAAATTTCTTTACATACAAGACCCACATGTAAAATCAACTTTAAATCATGAAAAATGAGTAAAAAAGAGATTAGGGCATCATGGATGGAAGAACCCAATGGCTAAAACCTATATAGCTTAGCTTTGGAGAAGCTCTTAGTGAAGATTGAAAATGGAGGCTTGATGCTTGAAGGAAATCCTTAGTTCCGGATGAGAGTTTTGAGACTTGAATTTTGGAGTGTAAATATGGCTACGTGTTTTGGGGAGTACTAGTAAAGGTTTAGGGTGATATAAGGGTGAAACTGTGCTAAGTATAGCTAAAAACACGTTTGGGAACATTTGCCCCCAACACTTAGAATATTTTTGTAACACCCTATAAAATTACCAAAATGCCCCTATAATACATCATGCGCACAATGCGTCTTCCAAAGCTCTGATGGAAAATCCGAGACTGGATTTGCAATCAGTGCGGAAAATGAAGTTAGAATATAGTCTCGACCCGATTTAAAACAGACCGGGTCAAATTACGAAATTGCACTTGAAGTGCAAAAACAGTGTCTTCTCTGCGTCCCCTCCACGACGTGCCAGGGGCGCGGAGTTACACTTAATATATTTTTTTAAAGTTGTTGATTTTTGATGGGAAATGAATTTTTGAAAAAAATTACAAAAACCACTGGTGCACGCCCCCTCCGCGACACGCACCTGTGTCCCAGAAAATTAGTTTTTTCTTTTAATCCGGGAAGGGCAATTTTGTCCTTCTCAATATATTTTAATACCCCTAAAACGTATTTTAAAGAGTATTTTGTACAATAAGGGTTTCAAACCTATAACTTTTTTCTAAGTTTTCTACGTAAGTTCTGAGAGAAGAGAAGAACAAGGGGGGAGGGTTTTCTTTGAAGCTCCAATTCCTTGAAGAAAACTTGAAGCTTCTTCATCACAGGTATGTAAAGGCTACCCAAAAGCATGAAATTGTTCTTCCATGTGCCCAAATGTAAAGTTAGAATGTAAATTAATACTTTAGAATCTTGAATAGTGATTTCTTGAATATTATCTGTATTTCTTGAATATTATTTTTATTATCTTGAATGTTATCTTTAAATATATTTTATATCTTAAATTGATGATCATTATTTTAAAGTTTACTGCAGACATACATTATTATGAGATTATGATTTGACCCTTATAAATTGTCTCTGTAAAGATGTGAATAATGAACTTAGGGGGATTCCAGAGCGTTGATTGTCTGAATGTGATTTTTGACTGAGTCTGAGTCCTGATGCGAGTGTATTGATGATTGTGATGGCTAAAAACAATACTGATAGAGTTAAATGACTAATTATTCTTACCTTGAAAGGAGGGTCTTTCCCCTTTGAGTTGATAGATGATGAGATGAAGTGGGTGTTCTTGCATGTAGGGATTGGGTGATGGAAGTTCTTGATGAATGGATAGACTTATGAGCATATTGAGTCCTAGGAGGAGTATTATCACCGAAATAGTTAAGAGTGAGTCCCACTCGTACTCATTAACTACGCAGTCAGCTTAGAAGAGGATTGGACCATGAAAGCGGATGTTTCCTTTGTCCCGCAGAGGACTTGACAGACTTCTTTGGGATTCCTGACAGACTCGTCCTTTACCTCGGCAAAGGTATTGGACGAATGTGGCAACGACATCTCTTTGTTGTATCACTATCGACTCATAGGTAGTGGCTGTCGGTTATAGGAACTCCCAGATAGGTTTCATGGTGATAGAACTCTGATGTGATATGATTGTTTGATGTTTTGATGGATAGTAAGGTGATAGAGTCCTGTCCTTTACTCTGAGGTGAGGATGAGTGATTGATGAGTGATTTCTATATTGTTCCATTTACTTTAGCCCGTTTTACATACAGTACATGATGATGTTCACGCTCTAATAAGAAAGCGGTCGCTGATAGCAATTAACCTAACCGAAGGTTAGGGTGGAATCCACAGGGAATATGAGGCGCGACTACAAGACTTCACTACTAATCATTTCAAGGATAAATAACTAAAATCTCTAAATGAGGGGTTCTTGTGATTCAAAAACAAAAGGAAAATTAATACTATACTATGATGAGGGAAAACACTCAATTTTAGGGACAACATGGGAATTGTGTTCCTCATGGTTCGTTAACTTGATTACCCTAGATAACATACAATGAAAGATTCACATGTAGGACAGTAACTTAGGTTCTTCCAGCCCTCTTGTGAAGGTAAAGGTCGAATTGCACTATGGCTCTTGGTCGGCTACCATGACGTCCCAATTAACCGTTACCTATTGTCCCAGTCAACCTCCCCTTGGTCAGGTTTGGTTGATTAGACGAGAACACATCAACCACATCCTGTCATCTATTTCCCTTTTCCTATTCATCACTATCTTGGTCTGGATCGTGATAATAGGCAGGGTTTGGTATTGGCCACCACCAAACAATAATCAATATGAAGAAAAATAGATAATACATGCAAAACTCCAATCATAGAAATGTAACAAACCTAGGTTATCTCAAGTTAAATACCCATGATTCCCACAACCCTAAGTTGTGGATGCTTAGCTACTCATGGCTAAGGAAAAACAAACAAAAATGCAAATAAATGACATGATTGAGAATTTCACCCAAGGCAATGAAGGTTGAGGTGACACCACAAGTTGTAAACCAAAAGCTTGATAGATTGATGATGAGCACAAAGCAAGGTTTACAATCCCCAAAATTGGGTTTTCCAAGAGAAAAAGATAATCTGAGCTAAAAACCTAAGAGTTTCCTCGAGAGAATATTCAAAGATGATAAAACTTCTCTAGTTCGAATCTCCTATAATAAAACCCTAACTTAAACTATATATAGTATTTCCAAAATAGCCCTAGAAATTACATAGAAAAGACAGATGGCAACTAGTATGACTCGCAGTTACGACTCGTAGGATGGCTTATGAGTTGTAATAGGGGTCTCGTATCAGGTTCTTGGCATCTTGGACTCAACTGGTACGACCCACTGGTACGAGTCATAGCTTGGGCTACGAATCATATGCTCCTCTCATAGTCTAGGCCTTCAGTTTTTGGTCCAACATATTGGCTCTCTGTTTTCTGTTACGAGTCCACCCATATGAGTCATAGTGAGACTTATGACTCATAGGATGGCCTCGTAGAAGTGACCTCCACTTAGCAAATTTCATGATTTTTTTTGTCTCTGTTTCTTGCCAAGATACACCCTACAATTCGTAGCTTGGGCTACGACTCGTAGGTGAGCTTGTATGTCCTATGATTCAGCAAAGTTTGTAACTTTTCTTCAAAATCATGCCAATCTAACTTTTCTACAAGAACAACACAAAATCACATAAAAACCATAAAAAGTCGCATTAAGAACTCATAAAATTCTTTGTTTTAGGCATCAAATGTGCTATATTTTGACAGCACATCAACACCCTCAATTTATAATTGCTGCTTGTCCTCAACCAACGACTCAATCTACGCAGACAAAGAGAAATACATATAACTATACTAATGGAATATACATCAACTCCTCTGATTCAGGAACCCACTCATCATTTTCAAAACCAGATTGCGAAGTTACTTAGTATAACAAAACATGATGATGGATCTGGCAACCCAACTATGATAGGTTAAGGAACATCAACCATCTAAAATCACTAGTGTAGCCATATGCTAATCAAGTATTGCAAATGCCCTCATAGAAAAGAAGTCCCTCTTACTCACTCAAGAAGCATTTTATAATTCAGCGACTGAGGAAGCATTCTCACTCTAACAATTGAAATTTATGCATACTAACTAACACTATAAACTTGCCTCTATACTCATCTTCTGGCTTGGTGATGAAGTGCATTTGGATCACTTTAGGACTTATGGGCTTGTAAAATAGGTTCAAGAGACTTTGTATGACATTTTAGGCAAGTAGTGACTAAAAGTTATCCTTGAACCATGTTTACCAACACTTTTTACTATCATAACCCACCCTTTTCATTAAATCCACTCTTATCCTCCTGTTTCAAACTTTTATCAAGTGCTTTCATTTCTATTTTCGGCTGTGCCTCATTTCTGAACTCATTTCTTGCTACTTTTTCTCAATTCAAGGCACTTTTCTTTTCTTTTTCCTTCACTCGACTCATGATTTTTCATTCCTTTCTTTATTTCCCGAGTAACCATCTCATTGTCATTACTTTACCATAATAAGGGTCACCCTCAACTTAGGCTTTCAGCCTGAGGTAAAGTACACAATATCCATTCCCCAGACCAAGGCCACAATTTGTAGCCACCCTCAACTTAGGCTTTTAGCCTCAATTAAGGTTTACATGTTCAAGGATAGAACAAGGCTAATATCAAGGTATTTCATCAACCAAGGTTAAGCCAGTAAGGTGTCAAGAAAGAATGAGTACATGAGAAGCTCAAAAATTTGGAACAAGGGATTCACTCACTCATTAGGTGGGTCACTTAGGCTAAAGTAGGTTCGCTCAAAGAACAAAGGCCTAAGATCTTTTCTACATCAACCACATCACCAAACCAATCTTAGAGTACTAAGGCAAGTTCTGAGTCCATACAAGATGTATGAATGTAGCAAAATAAGCTCACAGCACACATGACATTGCACCCACAATCAAGTATAAACTCACAGGTCATGCTTCAAGCCTCAGCTTACCTTCACATTATCAAAACAAACATTGCCAGATACTCAAAATGCATGAATACATCAGTAATCACATTCTCAAAAATTTTGAGGGTACCTAATTTTTCATCAAAACTTTAAAAAGCATCTATAGGCTATGCATATGCCAACAGATAATGCTACTATAAATTTACACATTATCTACAGTACCTAAATATGCTGGTTCAACAGAAAAGTAAACTTCCACAAGGAAAAATAATCACGGCAAGAAAACCTTGGGATCAAGAATAGGGGAAGGTATGGACTCGAGGCTAATCAAACTTCACCTTAATCCATAACTTCCCACACCCACCAAAATAGGATACTTTGTCCTCAAAGTAAAGATGAGAACGAAAACAAACACGATAACATAGAAATATATATATATATAGACATACACACACACACATTAAAAACCAAAAACTAACTTTCACAATATAAGTAAAAACAACATCCAACATAAAAATATTTAAACACATCTAAAAACCAATATTATAAAAAGATTATCTAACACTAGAACAAAGTATTCAAAATGACCAAATAAGAATTGGGGTCAAAAGAAGTCACACATCGTGGTGCATTGAGCATCGGTCTCTGGTTAGTTTATGGGGTCCTGAGGCACTATCTCCTTTGCAGTAGTACTTGAGCTACCCTCTCTATATAGGGTGTGCTGCTCCCGATCTCTTTGAATAGCCGCCAAAAATAGCGACTCCTGCACCACCACCTTGGGTATGGGCTCCTCTTTCGGTCTCGGCCTCTTCTGAGTCGACTCTGGATCATCATCATGCTCAAGGGGCCTCCTCCCACGAACGTGGGACGGTCAACTAGCCAATCAAATGCCTCATCGCCAGCTGGTGCCACCTCTGGGACTGCAACAATAGTTGCCAACATCTACAATAATTCAGCCTTAAACTTGGACAATTCCTCAATCACCGCACTCATGTCAGTAGGCCTAGCACCCTCAAGTCTCCGCTGGACTCTCGCCTCAAAAGCATCTACTTGGGCATCCACCGATCTAACTCTCTTATCTATCAAATCGCGGGCGAATGCCTTTATTCTCTCCTCTGAGTCCCGTACATCTGGTCAACCCAAGGTCTGACCCGTGCAGATAGAGCCTGAAGTCTAGACTCCGCCGTAGCCACCCTGTGTAATAATGCCTGAAAAACAATAACAGAAGTAAGAGAATCAACCTGTATTGAAGCTGCTACTGGTGCTAGAGTACTGGAGGATGGCGTAGACTCAATCTCAATAGCTGGCGTATGCTTTGTAGCAGCTGGAGGTGCACCATATGTCTGAGGCTCTACTGGGAATGGCTCTGGAATAGGAGGGGCTACTCGTGATAAAGCCACCGAGTTCTCGTCAGCCTTTATCAGGCTAGGATCCATCATGCGTGTAGCCTCTATGTGCTGGTCCCGGAGGGGGTCAATAGGAACACCCACTGCACGAACAAATGATGAATCAAAATAGGAAATGGAAGTGAGGTGTTCGTCTGGACGGCTGCCTCATGGATCTGCTCTGAGCTGATCTGGGCCCAGTCTATCTCAAAGCCAGCTAAGATGCTCGCTAATAACACAGCCCACTCCAAGGTGATCATATTATTCGTGAAAGTGCGCCGGATATGCCAATGGATGATGGACCGCCTAAACTTGGCCCGGAAAGAGAGGTGAGCCTTCACAATAGAATCTATGTGGTTTTTAACCCACATCAGCTTGAAACCATCCTCACAAATATGGCTAGCAATACATCGTAGAAGATTTGTCCTGGCCCCGATGTATTTCCCAGTCACCGCTCTCCTCATCTTGTCAATATGTCTATCATATTTTGTTATAGACTGAGGAACTCTGTAAGTGAGCCCAAACTGGACCATCAAATGGTCTCCTCCGAATAGGAACTCTCTTACCCCGGAGTGGCACCACATGTAACACAATTGCTCGATGGGTTTCTCATTCTTTGGTAACCCCAGGCGGAGTGTAGCAAGATATGCTGAATAAAACTCACAGACTATGAAAGGGGCATACTGCCTAGCTTCTATGTGGTCCATTGTAGCCTATGTCTATCTAACTCTCCTCTAATCTTGGCACTTTATCCAACCCCGCGTCATTTAGTCTAGACTCTTCATGAAATTGCCGCATCGATTTGCCCTGTCCCTTGGGCTCTAAACCCTAGTCATATATCTCCTTTATATCTGGGACATACCATCTACGGTCAGCGGGGGGCTGTGACTGAACTTTGTCCTGTTGGGTCTGGGAGGTGCTCTTAGATTCTGACTCTGGCCCTGAGTGTGTGGGGGTCATCTGTAGTAGGCTGCTATCGGACCCGTCTCTGTTACCCTGCTATTCCTCCTCTTCAGACTAGGAGGAACTGCTAACATCCATGGGAGTCTATGTTGTAAGTGCTCGGGTCTGAGGTCTATTAGCTTGGGGTCTATTCTGATCCTGTGAACTTCTAGAGACCCCTAAGATCTCTCGGCCTTAGAAGATTCGTCAATCACCTTTCGTTGAAAGGATTGGATAGCTTGTTTGTCCTTATTGTATCTGCAAAACAACCATACGACCCATGTGAGCATCAAGATATTTGGCCAAACGTGTCACATAACAGAGAACAAGAACGCGAACACTTAAACATAGAAACAAAACAAAACAGCAGACAAAAGTCTCTAATGCAATTGCAGGTTTGCAGGTACGAGTAGAGTTATGACTCTTAGGATGCCCTATGAGTCATACAGTGGCCTTATAGTAACAAAACGTCTTATAAAATTGAAGTTTGAACTTAGATACGAGGGGAAGTTGCGACTCGTAGTGGAGCCTGCGAGTCATAGTCTGGCCTCGTACCTATTTCCAAGAGACATTTTTAAAACTTAGTTAGAATTACGAGACCTTCCTTACGAGTCGTAACAGGTATTACAAGTCATATGTGGGTCTCGTATAGGAAATATGAAGAAACCACAGGTGATTGATGCTTTCTACGAGGGACCACTATGACTCGTAGGGGACCCTACGAGTCATAGGAGTGCCTCGTAGCTGAAAACAGAAGGCACCAGTAGTGCCTATCATTTTCCCACAACAAGTATAAGAAAAACACACAATTCAGGAGTGGACAACTATAAGAGCAATACGAAATACTTGACACATAAATGGTCCCACAATGACATCCAAAAGTTAAAAACATCCATCATCACTAAGAATCGAAATTAGTTCTACATTATGCCGAGCACACCAGAAATAATATACTTTCCTAGCTCACACTAGATACCAACAAGACATTTCATAGAGATGCAAATGCCATTCATACCATTTCTGTAACACCCCACATCTTATAATACTGTACTATGCAAATGAACATGATATGGTTTGGTCAAATTAGCGCCCATTTTTAAAAGTGCTTGAATCTCAAATTAGAGGGCGATATATATGTCTAACGCTGAAGAGGGTCGAGTGTAAATAAGTTTTATGTCAAATTTAGGAGATCATGACCCTAAAAAAAGTGAGAGAATTGAGGTGCTTGTAGGACTTAGGAAGCTAGCAGGTGAGTCACCTGCTTGCTTAGCTTAAATTGCTAGCTAAGCGGAGATGAGGACCGACGTCGAATTTGAATAAAATCCGTGTTAAGGGTGTAACTTTAGTCCATGTTTTAGCATCATAAATGGACTATATTTTTAGCCTAAGAAGGATATCAAAAGGGCCCAAGTAAATCACAACCCACCTGACTAATTGGGCCCAAACTAAATGAAGAGGAATTAGGAAAAATGGGCTGCCAAGGCCCATCAACTTTGAGACCCATTTAGTCTCAAGTGTGAGGGCCAAGCTGCTGCATCACCAGCTTCTTAATATGTACTAATATGTGGTCAAAAGTACAAGAGAAAGTCGGCCAAAGAGACCCTTTAAAAGGGCACAAAAACAGCCCCTTAAGTCATTTCACTTGAAATAATTTTTCAGCTTTCCTAAAGAGTCTTGTTTTTTCTTTACTTCACTTCACAAGGCAGCCAATACAACCCTCTAGGGTTCTTGAAGGAAAATTGAATCTTGAAGGCTAAGTTAAATGGAAATATCCATGTATTTGTTATACTTATCCCATGACAAACAAGAAATATATGCTAGTTATGCTTGTTGAAATTGTTGGACAACATGTGTTCCAAAAGTTGTTATACATTTTTCTTGTTTATTTGGAAGCTTTTCTCTTTTTGGTTGGATTTATTATGAAGGGATACTATTGTTCTTAATGAGTATCAATTCTATAATGATGTATAAAGGCTGCTGAACCATTTTATTAGTCCACGAAAGTGAGTTCTTGTGTGATATCGTAATTGTGCTCGTAATAGGAACTTGTGGGCTGATTGATTGAGGACTATTTTTGAACTGTTTAGGATTGGTTTTATGTGTATATATGGTGGGGAATTTTTGGATAAAGTTGGAATAGATTTGGAATTATCGACGTCAAAATGTGGCGAAGGGACGTAACATTATGCCGCCTATTTGTATGTTATGTGGAATTATTATATGTTGTGCTTTGTGGCCTGTTGTAAGACTGTTATTTCATTAAAACAGGCTGCACTTGATTTGTATATGAGAATGTGTATTAGAAAATATGATTAGGGGCGGAAAGGTTGAAAGAATACACTCGGGTTTATAATTATACGCTTGCTGCCCCTGTGTATCCATTGGCTGCTAATGCTAGTTTTATCACCTATTATATTGTACATAAATATTTGGAGTAAGGAAAGGTTATCTCGAGGTAATAACGAGGTCGTACAGCGAGGTATACAAGGCTACTTGATTTCGTATTACTTGATATGAAATCTAGATTCTTCCTTGGCACATAAAGGCACTTACCAACTCCGACACAACTATTAACCATGTCTCCACTCTTTCATATGTTCATATGCTTCCATACATAGTTACGTTCAAATCTGCATACATACTTAGATACTAAGTTACATGGGTTCTAGTTGTTAAATAAAGTTCACGAGTTGTTTCATCTCATACACATTTCATTATTTATGTAACTTGCTCTTTTCACTGTCATCAGGAAATAGCCTCTCTACTTTTATGGTAGTGGTAAGGTCTGCGTACATTCTACCCTCCCCAGACCCCACTTGTGGGATTTTACTGGGTATGTTGTTGCTCTTTTCACTGTCATATTGTCTTGTATGATTATCTACATGTCCCATGCTACATATATAACCCTATAGCTCCAATATTGTGACCATCAAAAGAATGATCTCAAAGGTAATTGAAAAGTAAAGTATATTTCTTGTTGATGGGTGGTAACCTGAGGGGTGGAAGAATCATCTAGTGAGGGTCGATCCTATCACAGGGGTAGCCTAAGGGGTTAAAGGAAAAGCCTAGCCAAGGCCGATCCCGATATAGATTTACCACTGATCAACTGATCATTTGTATTACATGATGTGAACAGATTATACAGTATAGGTAAAGTAATTAAAAAGAACATAAAGTACATGATCCCACAGTAAAATAAGGGTGGTCACTTATTCTACACAATGCATAGTTTCATTTGAGTTGTTACTTCATATACAATATTTCCTGCCTTACATATTCAGTATAGTATCTCGTATTGATGTCCCTTATGGGGGACCTGCATTTCATGCTGCAGGTATAGGTGCTAGTAGATATCCCCAGTAGGAGTACAAGATTTTCAGCTGCTGTTACCAAGCTCCAGGTTGCTTCGGAGCTTTGTGTGTCTAGAACTTATATTTTTGTGTTGTACAGTTAGTCGAGTCGGGGCCTGTCCCGATCCTCATCAGATACTTTTCTTTATCTAGAGGCTTTGTAGACCAAGTAAATTAAAGTGTGTTCATGTCTCGTACTTTAAACACCACGACCCCAATGGCCTAGCCATATGCATCTCCTTTTGGCTTGTTATCACTGTTTACTTTCTTAAAGGTATCTTAAACGTAGGAATCCCTTATAATATGTATAGAAAGCGTATAGATATGGGTTGGTTCTCCCGGGCCTTATCGGCAATGGGTGCTAGTCCGCCTTAATGGGGTTTTGGGCGTGACAATTTCAATCAAGTCCAACAGGTTATGACATGTTAAAAATACCCATACCTCCTAAATTCCAATTTCGACAACAATTCACACAATTGTTTGAGAATAATTAAGCATTACACTCCATGAACCACTAACTTTCACATTTATAACCACCCATTCAAGCATTGCAAACAAGGTTTGAATCCAACAAAACCTTTCAAAGCATACAAACCCTAGGTTTCAAGTCTAGATCAAAACATTATCAACTGGCTTGAAAATTCATGGCTAAGTACATACACAATCATATATAGCATAGCTCACCATCATAGTGCATTAGAATTAACCACGAAGCTTACCAAATGGTAGAAGAATTGAACCCATGCAATTTAGATGGAAAAACAAGCTGAAACCCTAGGAGATCGTGTCCTTGCCGAAAGTCTCACTAAAAAATGACGTGGGCCACCGGGATTTGGAATAGAAAAGAGAAATAAGGAGTGGGTTTGGGGGAAATCGCCAATTTTAGGGTTTAGAAATGAATTTAGGGGTTAAATGTTATTTTGACCCCTTTTATATGAAAACTGGGCGTCATTTAGAAGTTGCAGATTCGAGCTATGAGACCCCGACTACGAGTCATGATGTGATCTACGACTCGTATGTCCCAGTGTTATAGCAGACCCAACACTTGAGAAAATTTAAAATCCATACCTGGGCACTACGAACCCCACTTATGACTTGTAAGGGACACTACAAATCATAAGGTTGGCTCATAGTGTATGCGCCAACATCAGATGCTCACTATTTTCCTCTACGAGGCATGACTATGAGTTGTATTGATGACTATGACTCGTAGGCCTGCTCGTAGAGGTTGCTCCAAGTGCCATTTTCTCACATCTTCAACTTTTTGATTTTCGCCTGCAAACCAAGTCTCATAAACACAACTATCTTCAAAATATTACAATTGCATCAATGCCTTTCAACTTAAAATAAATTCAAACCTTCTACCTAAGAAAACCAATAACCAAACACACTTAAAACAGACAAATAATGATAACAATTGCTTGGGTTGCCTCCCAAGAAGCGCTTTGTTTAACATCGCGACTCAACTTTGTCATTTTCCTTCTTTAACAATCATCAAGGGTACATACCTCACTCTTGAACTCATCCGAGTATTTCATAGATTAGCGGATATCAAACACGACCTCTAAATCATTTACCCTGAACCGAAGTTGACCCAAAACCATATCCACTAGGGCTCTCCCAGTGGCCAGAAATGGTCTTTCCAAGATGATGGGCACCTCAAAATCAACCTCGCAATCAAGGATCACAAAGTCTACCGGAAAGATGAATTTACCGACTTTAACAAGCACATCTATAAAGATTTCCTTCAACTTTTAAATGGTTCGATCTGCCATGAGCAACCTTATTCTTGTCGGGGCAAGAGTGCAAGGCCAAGCTTTTTGAATACAGCAAGAGTAGATTTATGCTCACTCTTAAGTCACACAATGCTCTTACGAACTCAGCATCATCAATGGTGCAAGGGATGGTGAATGCACCGAGGTCCTCTCATTTTTGAACAAGGCATTTGGTCATAATCGCACTATATTGTTGGAGTTTTTGTGAGAACTCTGGGCTCAAAGTGCGTTTCTTGGTAACCAAATCCTTCATATACTTGGCATACTCGGGCATCTTCTCCAAAGCTTCTAGAAGGGGAATGTTGATGGAGAGTTGCTTCAACATCGAGAGGAAGTGTTTGAATTTACCCTCCTCTTCCTTTTTCCTAAGCCTTTGAGGGAAAGGAGGAGGGGGTTTTGGAATTGACTTCAATTTTTTGTGCTCCCTTACCTCTTCTTGTTGCATCCCAACAATCTCCGAACTTTCTCCCTCAACCACTTCTCATTAACTTTATCCACAATCACTGGCATAGGGGGACCTATGGTGCTTTTGCAACTCCGAGTCATGACTGCCATGCAAATACCCTTCATTTTTAGGATCTTGAACCGTATTGCTTGGTAAGGTGCCCTTTTGGCGTTGGTTCAGTTGCGAAGAAACTTGTCCAAATTATTGTTCGAGTTGCTTAATTTCCACCGAGTAAGACTCTATTTTTTGGTTATTACTTGAAATATTCGCTTTCATTCCCTTCAAAGTCTCATCTTGGTAGTCAGTCCTTTTCAGCAACTTGTCGAACATCTCTTTGATCCTAGAGTTACTTGACTCGGCATCAAGGTTGTGAGCTGGCACATAAGGACCATTCCTGTAGCCCTTTCTTCTTCACCATTCGGCATCTGACACTCTCTCTCTTTTATAATGTCCACCCCAATTTTCTCTATATGCACCATCACGGTTGAAGTTCCAACCTTGATTCCCTAAACCTTGCCTCCAATATTCCAAATTGGACCCTTGGGGGTTGTTTCGGAAACCAGCCGCTTGGTTGCTTACAAAACATACATCTACATCACAGAATGGATCGTCATAGAAAAGAACCTTTGGAGGTTGGTGAGTGAATGCTTTGACACTTGCTTGGTTTTGCTTCAAAACCAAGTCCATACTTGTGAGAAGTTGAGCAATTTGCTCCATGATCTCTTCGTTTACCTTTGCTTGATCATTTTCGGAATTGACCGCACAAGAACTCTTTGTCGCACCACGCTCTCGTTGGCCCCATACTCTATTGGTTTTCACCACTGGATCTATACTTGCAGCTATCAAAAATGCAAAAGGTTGGTCAGGGAACATGCCTCCCATGATTGTGTCAGCGCAAGCTTGACTATTCTCATCAAGTGCCCGATAGAACGTCTCAACCAAGGCATCATCAACAATCTTGTGATCGGGGACCGTTCTCAAGCATTTAGTAAATCTCTTCCATGTTGTTCTAATAGAGTCACCCAAAAATTGCTCAAAGTTGTTGATTTGATCATTGAGCTTCAACTTCTTAGATCTTGGGAAATATCTTTCAAGGGATACTCTTTGAAGCTCAGCCCAACTTGTTATGTTACCCGGAGGAAGCTCAGACAACCACATAACTGCATTGCCAGTCAATGACAATGGAAACACTCTTAAACTAATGGCGTCAAGAGAAAGATTTTGTGTCCTTATGACACTCTTGCAAACAAACACCACATTTTTTAGATGACGGTGGGGATCCTCTGAAGGTAGCCTTGTGAATAATCCATGGTTTTGGAGCATTAAGAGCAACCCGCTCTATACCGTGAACTTAGTATCTGCTGGTGAAGGAGGTAGTACTATTACACCGGTAACGTCCATGGCCATAGGGTTCAATCTATACTGATTCCATCCATAAACATTTTCATTGAAGTCCCTAAGCTGTGGTCTATTATCCCTTTGCGGTGGATTCTCCTCTCTTCCCATTTCCTTATTCATATCATGTCCTTCTCAACCTCGATATCCTCATTCACTTGGGCCATTCTTCTAATGAGTCGATGGATCTCCAAATTAATCATAGCTGAGGGATTGCCTTGACTTGACTCCTTGTGTGGGGCATACAACCTAGCACACCTTGCAAGTAAAATCAAACAACAAAAACAACAATAAAATACACGAGATTCTATAAATTGACACTGGAACTAACTAATAGTGAATTCAAGTCAAAACCTAGCCATATTCTCCTGCAATGGCACAATAATTTCTAATGATATCCATGCTCCAGTAAGAAAGAGGTCACTGACAGTAATTAACCTACCAAATGTTTGGGTTGAATCCACAGGAAATACGGGGCTCGACTACTAGACTTCACTAATAATCATTTCAAGCATAAATAACTAAAATCTCTAAATTGGGGGGGGGGGGGGGGGGAGGTTGCGATTCAAAAGCAAAAGGAAAATTAATAATATAATACTATGATGAGGGAAAACACTCAATTTTAGGGACAACATGGGAATTGTGTTCCCCATGATTCGTTAACTTGATTACCCTAGATAACATAACTACAATTAGAGATTCGCATGCAGGATGTAACTTAGGTTCTTCCAGCCCTCTTGTGAAGGTGATGGTCGAATTTTACCATGGCGCTTGGTCGGCTACCATGGTGTGCCAATTAATCATTACCTATTTTCCCAATCAACCTCCCCTTGGTCAGGTTTGGTTGATTAGATGAGAACACATCAATTGAATCCTATCATCTATTTCCCTTTTCCTATTTGTCACTACCTGGGTCAGGATCATGATAGTAGACGGGGTTTGGTGTTGGCCACCACCAAACAACAGTCAATATGAAGAGAAATACATAATACATGCAAAACCCCAATCATAGAGATGCAATAAACCTAGGTTATCTCAAGTTAAATACCCATGGTTCCCACAACCCCAAGTTGTGGGTGCTTAGCTACTCATGGTAAGGCAAAACATACAACTTGGGAATTGTGTTCCCCATGGTTTGTGAACTCTATTACCCTAGATAACATAACTACAATTGGAGATTCGCATATAGGATGGTAACTTAGGTTCTCCAGCCCTCTTGTGAAGGTGAAGGTCGAATTTCACCATGGCGCTTGGTCGGCTACCATGGTGTGCCAATTAACCGTTACCTATTGTCCTAGTCAACCTCCTCTTGGTCAAGTTTGGTTGATTAGACAAGAATACATCAATCGAATCCTGTCATCTATTTCCTTTTTCCTATTCATCACTACCTTGGTCGGGATTATGATAGTAGACGGGGTTTGGTTTTGGCCACCACCAAACAATAATCAATATGAAGAGAAATAGATAATACATACAAAACCCCAATCATAGAAATGCAATAAACCTAAGTTATCTCAAGTTAAATACCCATGGTTCCCACAACCCCAAGTTGTGGGTGCTTAGCTACTCATGGCTAAGGCAAAACAAACAAAAATGCAAATAAATGACATGATTGAGAATTTTATCCAAGGTAATGAAGATTGAAGACACCACAAGTTGCAAACCAAAAGTTTGATTGATTGATGATGAGCACAAAGCAAGTTTTACAATCCCCAAAATTGGGTTTTCCAAGAGAAAAAGATAATCTAAGCTAAAAATCTAAGAGTTTCCTTGAGAGAATATTCAAAGATGATAAAAACTTCTCTGGTTCAAATCTCCTCTAATAAAACCCTAACTTAAACTATATATAGTGTTTCCAAAATAACCTTAGAAATTACACAGAAAATACAGATGGCAGCTGGTATACCTCGCAGTTACGACTCGTAGGATGGCCTACGAACTTGGGCTACGACTCGTAGATGAGCTCGTATGTCCTATGATTCAGCAAAATCTGCAACTTTTCTTCAAAATTATGCCAACCTAACTTTTCTGCAGAACAATACAAAAACACATAAAAACCATAAAAAGTCGCATTAAGAACTCACAAAATTCTTTGTTTTAGGCATCAAATGTGTTGTATTTTGACAGCACATTAGTACATTTCACATACTAATGTCCTTTGGTGCTGCATCATTTAATAATGCAGATTGTGTAGACAGAGGACTTCAGCAACCAGATCGTTGAGGTTTAGAGCTTTTTGGATTCCTGATAGTGGTGAGTCCTCCCCTACATTCGGAGGATGGTTATTTTTCTTTAGCCTGATAGTATGTTTTACTTGATTTTGGTAGCATAGCCTATCATGGTACCATTGCAGACAATAGTATAGAGGCTTCATAGACATAGATATTGATGGTAGATGTTGAGGGGTTTTTCCCTTCTCACCTTTATATTGAGACTGTCTTTTGTTATTATATTTCATTCATGATAGATTAAGTGGATAGTTTGAGCCCACAGATAGATTATTATTACTAT
>JAPFFP010073325.1:0-23776 GCA_026153255.1 Solanum medicagineum
TGTATTGTGATGCTTCCTGGGTTGGTTTGGGTTGTGTGTTGATGCAAAATGGTAAGGTCATAGCTTATGCTTCTAGACAACTTAGAGTACATGAAAGGAACTACCCTACCTATGATTTAGAGTTAGTTTCCATTGTGTTTGCATTAAAGATTTGCCGACACTACTTTTATGGGGTGCATGTTGATGTGTTCACTGATCATAAGAGCCCCCAATATGTCTTCACTCAAAAGGATCTCAACTTGAAGCAAAGGAGATTGTTAGAACTTCTTAAGAACTATGATATGAGTGTGAATTATAATTCGGGTAAGGCAAATGTGGTGGCGAATGCCTTTAATTGGGTGTCCATGTGTAGCCTAGCACATGATGATGGTGGTGATAGGTTGGTTAGATTGGGACTTAGGTTGGAAGAGGATGGTAATAGTGTTGTGGTTGTTGTTGATGGCTCTAAGTCTTCTTTGGTTGATGAGGTGATGGGAAAACATGATCTTGGTCCCTCCTTGTTAGAATTGAAGGCCTTGGTGAAAGAGGGCAAGGTGGAGTTTTTCTCCAAAGGGGGAGATGGTGCCCTTAGGTACTAAGGTAAGTTGTGTGTATCATGTGTTGATGGTTAATAGAAAGGATCCTTGATGAGGCCCATAACTCTTCTTATTCTATCCACCCCGGTTCTACCAAAATGTATAGAGACTTGAGGGATATGTATTAGTGGGGAGGCATGAAGAGGGACATTGCCAAATTTGTTTCTGTTTGTCATACTTATCAACAAGTCAAAGCCGAAAAGCAAAGGTCGAGTGGCCTAACCCAAGACATTGAGGTTCCTTCTTTGGAAGTGGGAAAAGATAAATATGGATTTTGTGGTTGGGTTGCCCAGGACTAAAAATGGTTTTGATTACATTTGGGTTGTGGTTGATAGAATGACAAAATCGGCTCACTTTCTACCGATTAGGACCACATTTGTGACTGAAGATTATGCAATGTTGTAAATTCATGACCTAGCAACATTGCACGGGGTTCTTTTGTCCATCATATCGGATCGTGGAGTACAATTCACTGCACACTTTTGGAGGTCCTTCCAAAGGGGTCATGATACTAGAGTTAAGCTTTCTATGGCCTTCCACCCTCAAACGGATGACCAAGTCGAAAGAACCATCCAAACCCTTGAGGATATGCTTAGAGCATGTGTTTTCGAACTTAAAGGTTGTTGGGATGATCATCTTCCATTGATTGAGTTTGCTTAAAACAATATCTATCATTCTTGCATCGGTATGGCTACTTTTGAGGCTCTCTGAGAATCAGAGACCTCGAATTCAAAGTTGGTGATTGGGTCTACCTAAAGCTTTCACCCATGAAGGGTGTAGTCTGTCTTTGGTAAGAATGGCAATTTGAGCCCAAGATATCTTGGTCCTTATGAGGTCATGATGAGGATTGGCAAGGTAGCTTATGAGTTAAGGTTACCTAATGAGATGGAATTGGTTCATCCGGTGTTCCATCTGTCCATGTTGAGGAAAAGTGTGGGTGATCCGAATGCCATTTTGCCTTTTGATGTTGTGGGTGTTGTTGAGGATAATATGACATATGAAGAGGTTTCGATTTAGATTTTGGATTGGCAAGTGAAGAAATTGAGAAACAAAGAGGTGGCTTCCGTTAAGGTCCTTTGGAGGAATCAACAAGTTGACAGTGCTCCTTGGGAGGCCAAAGCAGACATACAAAAGTGGTCTCCTTACCTTTTCCACTCCACTCAAGCCTAAGGTATTGATCTAAATCCTTTATATGATCTCAAGTTTGCATATGTTCATTCTTAAATTGACAAGTTTATGATGATTTTACGCTTATGATAAACTTTTTGAAATGATGTTTAAGTGTATTGTTGCATCTCTATGTGGGCTCAAATTTTCATGTTTTGTGCTTCTCATATACGTCTCTTTGACATTCGAGACTAATGTTCCCAAGGGGATGATATTGAAACGAGCCAAAAAAGTGCTCGAAAATGTGCCTCGAAAGTGCCTGGAATTGTAATTTCCATATATTTCAAAATCTGTGCGCGATATCAAAAATCTGACATCATATTCTTGTTCATAGAGTAAAAATTAGGGGATAGAGGGTCTAACCCAAATTTTAGAGCAAATGATTAGCTATTTCGATTTTCCAAGTGACAATTTCCAAAGAGCTTTCCGCGCCCCTGGCGCGACGTGCCAAGGGCGTGCAGATGAAGGAATTCAATTTTCGCGTCCTGTCCGCGACGTGGACATGTATATTTTTCTGTCTAGTTATTTTTCTTGTTGTTTATGACTTTGAAGTCTTGGGCCTAAGTGTCCCCAAACGTAACTATACCCATAATAATCATTTTTCACCCTCATATAATTTTAAACATTCCCCAATGCTCATTCAAACACTTAGCCAAATATTTTACTCCTAAACTCAAGTCTCAAGACTCTCTACGTATCTAAGGATTTCCTCTCAAGCTTCAAGTCTCCATCTCCAATCTTCACCAAGTTCATCTCCAAAGCTAAGGTATGTGGGTTTCTTTCACGGGTTCCTTTCACCCATGATGCCCAAGCTTCCTGTTCTTAAAAATTGCATGATTTAAAGTTGATTTACTCATCGATCTTATTTATTATGAAAATCACTGCATACTATGTTGGGGTTTATGAAATTGTGACTATTTTACTATGTTTGGGGTCATGAATCTAAGGCCTATGGTGAGGATTGATAAAGGGTCTTGATGTATATCATTTGAGAGTGTTACCAAGTATCTATTGATGGCTTTACCCTGATTTTTCTAGCATGATTTCACTCTTGAATTGCATGGTTTTACACTAGCATTACTCACCCTCTAAGTGTTTGATAAAATGACTGGTTATGAGTTCTTGAGGAATTGAAGGTTCAATGTATGTCTTATGAGATGAATGACTATATGATGATGAAATGATGATGAATTGATGATGGAAAAGGAATGAATGTGTATGATGATGAAAGGAGTGTGTATGTATGTATGTATATATATATGATATTATCTCTATAAGGTATTGGGGATGACCAAGCTTAGCTCGGGGGGTTGTAGGCCCGGGTAGCCTATTGAGGGGTTAGTTCCTTGGTCGCCTAGCTCGGGGGGTGGTAGGCCCGATTAACCTTATTGGGGGTTGGTACCCATCAACGTTGAAGGGGGGTTTGTACTCTGTCAACCTCGGTGGGGGGTTTTGTATACCATCAACCTCATGAAGGAGTTCGTACCTCATGCGCCTATCCAAGGGGGTGGTAGGCCTTGTCTTGCACTATAATGGTCACTCCTTATAGTCGTATTATGATCTATATTAGCATGGTTTTACTTCAAGTATCATTTGTACATGCCATATTGTTAGTATGCTATTCATTGTGTATGATTATGCATTTTGTCTTGATACCAACTTCTTGTTGCATGCCATTTTACATACTTAGTACATTTAAACGTACTAACGCATACTCTATTGCTTCCGCGACCAAGGATATGCAATAACATGCTACGAGGTTTGTTTGTGGTTCCTTCGGGTTCGCCATTCATCGGTCACGTTTAGGCCCTAGGATTGGGTCGTGACATCAAGGTACAATCCCCCCGACATGCTTGGTAGATCGTCAAACCCCCCACATGGTTATCAAGGTACAAACCCCCCGACATGATTACCCGTTGCGCAAGCCCCGAGTAGGGCATGGTCACATTCCAACACTATATATAAGAAAACCATATACATATGTTCATTTCATTATTACATAGTCATTAAACTTATAAGACATGCATTGGACCTTCAATTCCTCAAGAAATCATAATCCGAACATTTTATCAAACACTTGGTGAGTGTGTAGTGCTAGTGTAAAACCATGCAACTCAAGAGCGAAATCACGCTAGGTAATTTAATGTAAAACCATCAATAGATTTTTGGTAACACCCTCAAGCCATATACATCAAAACCCTTCATCAAATCTCACAATAGATCTTAGATTCATAGCTCAAAATATGCTAAAACAACCATAATAGATAACACCCAGAGTAAATCAACTTTAAATCATGTAATTTTAGGCAAAAGAGAGCTTGGGTATCACGGGTGAAAGAAACCCACATACCTTAGTTTAGAGAATCCTTGAAGAAGATTGGAGATGGATACTTGAAGCTTGAATGAGAACCTTAAGATTTGGATGAGCTTTGAGACTTTAATTTAGGAGATGAAATATTTGGCTAAGTGTTTGAGTAAGTATTGGGGAATATTTTGAATGATATGAGGGTTAAATAAGGCTAAGTGTAGGTACTTTCATGCACGGGAATACTTAAGACCCAAGACATGAAGGCCTTGGACCATACAAGAAAAACAGTTCACAAAATACACTGCGTAGTGTCCTTGCCACTTCGCGCCAGGGGTGCGGATCGTCTCTGGAAATCGCATTTTTGCGATTTTCAAATTTTGCTACGGTTGCTATTAAATCAGAGTTAGACCCATTTTCCACTCAATTTCACCCCCTAAACTATAATATGAAAGCGGATTTTCGATATCACGCACGAATTTTGAGATATATGAAAATTATGATTCCTGGCACTACCGAGGCACATTTTCGGGCACTTTTTGGGGTCATTTCAATATCTCCCCCTTAGGAACATTAGTTCCCGAATATCAAAGAAACATATATGAGAGATGCAACCATGATAATTTCATCCGACATATGGCTGCAACAATACACTTAAACATCATTTAAAAAATCTCAATATAAGTATAAAATCATCATGAACTTGCCAATGTAAACATGAACGTATACAATGAAATGAGGGCTGAAATTAAGACTTGAGATCATATAAAGGACTTAGATCAATATCTTAGGTTTGAGTGAAGTGGAAAAGATAAGGGTATAACTTTTGCATATCCTCTTCGGCCTCCCAAGTAGCAACTTCGACTTGTTGGTTCCTCCAAAGGACCTCAACTTCGACTTGTTGGTTCCTCCAAAGGTCTTTGACGGAAGCAACTTCCTTGTTCCTCAGCCTCTTCACTTTCCTATACAAGATCTCTATTGGAACTTCTTCATATGTCAAGTTGTCTTCTACTACCCCCACAACATCAAGAGACACAATACCATTAGGATCCCTCACACATTTCCTCAACATAGATACATGAAAGACCGGATGAACCAATTCCATTTCTCTAGGCAAATCCAACTCATAGGCCACCTTACCAATCCTTCTCATCAACCTATAGGATCCACATATCTAGGTATTATCTTGCCATTCTTAACAAAATGGACCACAGCCTTCATGGGTGACACCTTCAAATAAACCCAATCACCAACCTTGAATTCAAGATCCCTTCTCTTCACATCGGCATAAGACTTTTGGCGACTTTGGGCTATTTTCAACCTTTCTCTAATCATCATTACCTTCTACATAGCATCCATAACTAGATACAGACTCAATAAGGCCACCTCTCCAATCTCAAACCACCCAAACAATAATCTACAATGTCTACCATAGAGAGCCTCAAAAAGAGCCATACCGATGGTAGAATGATAGCTATTGTTTAAGCTCAATCAATGGAAGATGATCATCCCAACTACCCTTAAGCTCCAATACACAAGCCCTAAGCATGTCCTCAAGTGTTTGGATAGTTCTTTCAGCTTGGCCATCCGTTTGAGGGTGAATTGTTGTACTAAGCTTTACCTTGGTTCCAAGACCTCTTTGGAAAGACCTCCAAAAGTGTGAAGTGAATTGTGCACTACTATCCGATATGATGGACAAAGGAACCCCGTGCAACCTCACCAAATCATAAATGTATAACCTAGCATAATCTTCATCTCTATATGTAGTCTTAACTAGTAGAAAGTGAGCTGATTTTCTCATCCTATCAAGCACAACACATATGGAATCAAAACCCTTTCTAATCATGGGAAACCCAACCACAAAATCTATATTAATCTCTTCCTACATCCAAGTAGGAATCTCTATGTCTTGGATTAGGCCACCCAGCCAATGATGTTTGGCTTTGACTTGTTAAAAACTATGGCAACCGGAAACAAATTTGGCAATGACCCTTTTCACGCCTCCCTGCCAATACACCTCTCTCGAATCCCTATACATCTTAGTAGACCCGGGGTGAATAGAATAAGAATAACCATGAGCCCCATCAAGAATCTTTTCCTTCAAGCTATCAACACAAGGCACATAAAACCTACCTTGATACCTAAGGGCACCATCTCCCCGTTGGGAGAAAACCTCCACCCTGACCTCTTTCACCAAGGCCTTCAATTCCAACGAAGTGGGGTCAAGATCTTGCTTAGTTTTCACCTCCTCAATTAATGAAGATTTACATCCATCAACTATAACAGCACCCCCATTATCAACTCCATCAAACCTAACCCCTAATCTAGCCAACCGATGGACCTCCTTAGCTACCTTTATGCCACCATTATCAATATGAGCTAGGCTACCCATAAACACCCTACTCAAGGCATCTGCCACCACATTAGCCTCACCGGGATGATAGTGCACATTCATATCATAATTTGTAAGAAGTTCTAACCACCTGCTTTGCCTCAAGTTGAGATCTTTTTGGGTGAAGACATATTGGAGGCTCTTATGATCGATGAACACATCAACAAGCACCCAATACAAATAGTGACGCCATATCTTTAATGCAAATACCACGACGGTTAGCTCAAGATCATGGGTAGGATAGTTCTTTTCATGCACTTTGAGTTGCCTAGAAGCATAGGATATGACCTTGCGATTTTGCATTAGAATACTACCCAAACAAACTCTAGAAGCATCATAATACACCACAAACCCCTCTAGCCCTTCAGGATGTGACAATATAGGTGCGGACACAAGCTTATCTTTCAAGGTTTGGAAGCTCCTTTCACATGCCAATCCACACAAACTTAGCCTTCTTTTGGGTCAATTTTGTCATGGGAGAAGCAATAGAAGAGAACTCATTCACAAATCTCCGATAGTAACCCGCTAAGCCCAAAAAGCTCCTATTATCTGAAAGGATCAATGGTTTAGGCTAATTTCTAATCACATCCATCTTTTTATTATCAATATTAATACCGTCCCCCGACACCACATCTAGAAAGGCAACTTCTTTCAACCAAAATTCACACTTCTCATATTTAGCATAGAATTTCACTTCCCTCAATCTTTGCAACACTACCCTCAAATAACCTATATGCTCCTCCTTAGTATGAGAATAGATCAAAATATCATCAATGAAGACCAGAAAAAACAAATCAAGGTAGGGTTTGAAGACCCTATTCATAAGATCCATGGAGATAGTTGATGCATTGTTCAACCCAAATGACATCACAACAAACTCATAATGCCCATACCTAGTCTAGAAGGCCGTCTTAGGAATATTACACTCCCTCACCTTCACTTGATGATACCCGGACCGAAGATCAATCTTAGAGAAGTGGCTAGCCCCTTGCAATTGGTCAAACAAATCATCAATCCTTGGAAGAGTATACCTATTCTTGATAGTGACCCTATTAAGTTGCCAGTAGCCAATACACACTCTAAGAGACCCATCCTTCTTCTTCCCAAAAAACACCTGTGCATCCTAAGTTGATTGGATAGGCCTAATAAAACCCTTATCCAATAAGTCCCTGAATTGCTCCTTCAACTCCTTTAACTCCGCTGGGGCCATACAGTAAGGGCGAATGGAAATGGGTTGAGTATCGAGGAGGAGGTTTATACAAAAATCTATCTCTCTTTCGGGAGGAACACCGGGGAGGTGGAAAGGTATCAACAAACTCATTTATAATCGGAACTAAAATGACACCAAAAAGTTCCCGAAAATGTGCCTCAAAAGTGCCCAAAAACTTGTTTTCATATATCTAAAAATCCGTTTGGAATTTTGAAAATCTGACTTTATATTCTTGTTCAGGGGTTCCAAATTACAGTGACAAGGGTCTAACCTCAATTTTAAAGAAAAGAAATCAAAGTATGAAATTTCGCTTGGTGCAATTTCAAGTGGGCATCCGTGACCTCTCTGCGACGCGGAGAGGTGTTATTTCTGCATTGTCTTTTCCTAGTTCGCCCAAATTTTTCTAAGTGTTGGAGCTAAGTTTTCTCAAATGTATCTTCACCTATACTTAGCCTTATTTCACCCTCATATCACCTTAAGACATTCCCTAATATTTCCCTAGACACTTAGACTCATTTCTAACCCAAAATTCAAGTCCCAAACCTAAGACCAATCCCAAGTATTTCACGCAAGCTTCAAATCTCCATTAAAGTATTCTTCAAGAACTTCACAAATGTTAAGGTATGTGGTATTGAACCATTAGATCCTTTCACCCATGGTGCCTAAACCCTCTTTTACTTAGTACTGCATGATTTAAAGTTGATTTTACATGTGGGTCTTTTATATTGAGAAATTTACTGCATAGTGATTTTAGTTAATGAAAGTATGGTTGTTTTAGCATGTTTTGAGCTTCAATCTTGGATCTAATGTTAGATTTTTAAGGATGAGAGGTTTTGATATGAATGTCTTGGAGGTGTTGCAAGGTGTTGATTAAAGGTTTTACCACTAATTTTCCTGCATGATTTCATCTCTAAATTGCATGCTCTTTTACCCCTATGACACACCCCCAAGGTGTTTGATAAAATGTCTGGTTATGGTTTCTTGAGGAATTGAAGGTCCAAAGCATGCGATATGATATGAATGATGTTATGATGATAAAATGAGCTTATTTATATGATTATTCCTATATGAAACATTGCACTAGAGCCTATGATGAATTTTATATAAAGTGTTGCATTAGAACATGCCCAATATGGGGCGATAAGAGCCTGGGTAACCATGTGAGGGGTTTGTACTTCACCACCTAGAATGATTGGCGTGTGACCATCATCAACTATGTGAGGGGTTTGTACTTCACCACCTAGGATGATTGGGGTGTGACCATCATCGACCAACCAAGGTTGGAAAGCTAGCTTGGTCTATTTTACACATATGATATTATATATGGGCATAGATTACCTAAGCATGTTTTACTTATGCATTGATCATACATGACATATTACTATATCATGCCCATTACCTATGGTTGGGCATGTTGATTATGAAGCTTGTCTCCTGTTGCATTGCATCCAATATACTTAGTAAATTCAAATGTACTAACGCATACTCTTGCCTACATGATATCACCATATAGGAACCGGTGCCCAAGTTGATCATCCTCATCCACATGGCTAGACAGTGTTATTCCAAGCTTACTAGTGAGTCCTCCACTTTGGGGACTTTGGTTTATGATTTCCTCCTATCTATGTATTGAGACACTATCTTGTGTTCAATTTGACCATGAGGGTAAGCCCGTTTACTTTGTCTTGGGCCCTGCTCTATCCATGTATTTAGAGGTGTTTCTTGGACATGTTGTGTATTTATGTATGAGCTTTGACTCTTGACTCTTGATTATGGCTTTTATGCAAGATTTCCCTTAGTCCCATTGACCCTATTCCCAATCTATGTGTTTTTGTATGCTTTCGCAACCAAGGATGTGGGATGACAAGTTAAGAGGCTTGTTTGGGGTACCTTTGGGGTCCCCATTCTCCGTGTCACGTCTAGGCCCTAGGTTTGGGTCATGACAGGAACAGACTCTATGGGAAGGACTTTAGACTCCACATCCCTAACCCTTGCAAGATGATTAAAGACACCCCTTAGAGATCATCTTACGGGCCTTAATACAAGAGATGAACCTACCCTTAACGACCACATCATGACTCTCCCACTCAAGGATGGGTTCATTTGGGAATTAAAATTTGACCCTATGGGTTCTACATTCAATAGAAGCATAGTATGCATGCAACCAATCCATCCCAAGAATAACGTCAAAATCAACCATGTCCAACTTAACTAGATCACAAGGCAACATTTTATACAGGATGCAAATGGAAAAATTCCTATAGACCTTTCTAGCAATGATAGATGCACCAATAGGAGTAGACACCTCATATGACTCACACAAAAATTTGGGCTCAACATGGAACATTTTAGCAACAAAGAGGGTAAAAAAAGAAAGAGTGGCACCCGGATCAATGAATGAATACACATCAAAGTCAAAGATTTTTAACATACCAGTAACAACATCAGGCACCTCATCCACTCCTTGCCTCCCATGCAAAGCATAAAACTGATTGTGCCTTAGGGCTCCATCTTGTCCACTAGCTCTATCCAAAGGAACCGTATTGGCACCCCGGCCTTGAGGACGAACATCCTTACCCTTGTTGTGATCACGAGGGCAATCAACCTTTTCGTAACCTACTTCCCCACAACCATAATATGCATTAGTGTCTCTCAAGCATGCGCTCTTATAACCCTTACCACACCTTGGACATACATTGTTAGGCACAACAAAACTAACACCTTGGGTCCTTGGGAAGTCATTGGCAAACCCCTTATTAAAAGTATGAGAAGACCCTTGACCTTGGTATCCGGCCACCCCTTCGACTTTGGAACTTGCAATCAGAACGAACCTTCTTGGCCTTATGACCCTTCTCTTCCTCAACTGCTCCTCCTCCATTTGTTTGGCATAGGTCATCAAACTGGAAAAATCCATGTCACTTATCAACATAGCGGACCAGCACTCCTCAGTCACCAAGTCAAAAACCCCCATCATGAAATTTTTCATCCTAGACCTTGAGTCGGCCACCAAGTGTGGAGAATATTTTGAAATTTGGTTGAAATTGAGGACATACTCCCTCAGAGTCATAGACCCTTGTCTCAAATTCATATATTCTACCAGTTTGGCTTCCCTAAGCTTAAGAGGGAAGAATCGATTAAGGAAAGCAGCCTTGAACTCCTCCCAAAGTACCACATTATTGATCCCCTTCTCCTCTTTCCATTGATTGTACCATATTTATGCGACACCCTTGAGTTGGTAGGCCACCAACTCAGCTTTATCCTCCGACCTCACACCCATGATAGCCAAAATCTTGTAGACCCCATTAATGAAATCTTGAGGGTCCTCATTCACCTTTGACCCATAGAATTCTAGGGGATTCATCCTTATGAAATCTCACCTGAGATGCCGGTGTAGGAGCATGAGGGGCTTGGTCCCCTTGGTTGGCTTGATTAGCCACAACTTGTGTAAGCAGAGTGAGAGCATCCCGAAGCTCTGCATTAGCCGGTTGCTCCTCATGTGTGTAGGCTTTTCTTCCTCTCATGTTAGGTATGCTCTAGCATAGTAAAGGAAAATATCATTAGGGGGAAAACCTTACCTCAACTTCTATAGTACAACATAGAGTAAGAAGAAGGGAAATATTTCCTAAAATGCCTTATAGCCTCTTGCTCATAGTTGTGGTGCACAACACAACCATGAACAAGACTTTAACCAACGTATTGTGTTGGACGATGAGTACCATTAACAACCTATTGCCCTGATGCCAAGTTCGTCATGACCCAAGCCTGGGGCCTAGACATGACACGGCACATGAGGAACCTGAAGGGACCCCAAGCAAGCTTCTTAACATATCATTACACATCCTTGGTCACAGAAGTAATAAAATACAACAAGAGATAGTAAATAGGGACAATGGGGCTACGACACAACTTCCATATCATAAACATCAAGAGTCAAGAAAGTCAAAGCTGATAGCATAATACAAAGCATATCCAACAACACATCTAAAACATAGATACTTAGCGGGGGCCAAGAAAAGCTGCCGGGCTCACCCTCATAGTCAAAATATACATAAAAGAAGATATTCTTGAAACATAGTATGAGATCACAAACATCATCGCCGAAATGGAGGACTTACCACAAAGCTTAAGAGAAGTCGAACTAGCCACGAGGAGGAGGATGATCAAGTGGGGCTCCGGTTCTTACATGGTGATATTATGTAGGCATAGAGTATGCGTTAGTACATTTGAATGTACTAAGTATGTAGGATGCAATGTAACAAGAGATAAGAAACATAATTGAAATGCATAAGCATAGGCAATGAGTAACATATAAAAATATGGCATGCATGTTAGATGCTATGTAGTAAACCATGCTTATATAGGATATAATATATGTGCAAGTAGAGACCACTATCATATTGGTGGATTGTTGCACCCTATCACACTTGGTGATTAAGGTACCAACCTCATCAATTGCTTGGTGCATTGTCGCACCCTACCTGAGGCACTGGGGTATGTTGTTGATGTTGTTGTTGTTGTTGTTGTATTGTCGCACCCTACCACCCTTGGTGAGCGACATACAAATCTTCCAACATGGTCATCAAGGTACATACCCCCTGACATAGTTGGTGGATTGTTGCACCCTACAACTATTGGTGACTAAGGTGCAAACGACCTGACATAGTTATCAAGGTACAAACCCCTCGACATGGTTACTTTACGCGCAACTCCCAAGTAAGGAATGGTCATATTTCAACACTATATAGAAGAAAACCATATACATACGTTCATTTCATCATCATATAGTCATTTAACTCATAATACATGCTTTGGACCTTCAATTCCTCAAAAAATCATAATTCAGACATTTTATCAAACACTTGGTGGGTGTGTAGTGCTAGTGTAAAACCATGCAATTCAAGAGTGAAATCATGCTATAAAATGCAATGTACAATGATCAATAGATTCTTGGTAACACTCTCAAGCCATATACATCAAAGCCCTTCATCAACTCTCACAATAGACGTTAGATTCATAGCTCAAAAACATGCTAAAACAACAATAATTTCATGAAACCACAACTTAATGTGCAGTGAAATTTATAATAGATAAGACCCATGAGTAAATCAATTGTAAATCATGCAATTTTAGGCAAAAAAGGGCTTGGGTATCATGGGTGAAAGGAACCCATGAAAGAAACACACATGCCTTAGCTTTGGAGAATCTTTGAAGAAGATTGGAGATGGAGACTTGAAGCATGAATGAGAACCTTAAGATCCGGATGAGCTTTGAGACTTCAATTTAGGAGTTGAAATATTTGGTTAAGTTTTGAGTGAGCATTGGGGAATGTTTTGAATGATATGAGGCTGAAATAAAGCTAAGTATAGGCATTTTCACGCAAGGGAACACTTAGTCCCAAGACCCAAAGGCCTTGGACTAGACAATAAAAATACTACACAAAATACACTATAGAGCACCCTTGGCACGTCGCGCCAGGGGCACAGATCGTCTCTACAAATCGCATTTTTGCGATTTTGAAATTTTTCTACGGTTGTTTGTCAATCGGGGTTAGACCCATGTTCCACTCAATTTGACCCCTTGAACAAGAATATGAAGTCATATTTTCAATATCACACACAAATTTTGAGATATATGAAAATTATGATTCCGAGCACTTTCGAGGCACATTTTCGGGCACTTTTTGGGGTCGTTTCAGTAAGTTTGCATATGAGTTGAAGTTGACTGTGGAGATGGACATGGTTTATCTAATCTTCCATGTGTCCATGTTGAGAAAGTGTGTGGGGGAACCAATTGCCATAGTGCCCTTGGATGTTGTGGGTATTGTAGGAGATAGTTTGACTTATGACGATGTCCCCGTGGAGATTTTGGATAGACAAGTGAAATGATTGACAAACAAGGATGTAGCTTTCGTCAAGGGCCTTTGGAGGAACCAACAAGTCGAAAGAGCCAAATGGGAAGCTGAGGTAGACATGAGAAAGCGATACCCATATCTCTTCGACTCTGCTCAAGCCGAAGGTACTAATTTAAGTCCCGTATATGATTTCAAGTTTTAACTTTCATCCCTTATGTCATTTTGCGTGCATTCATGTTTGTGTTGACAAGCTTAAGGTGATTTTGATACTCATGTTGAGATTTTTTGAAAATGATGTTTAAATACATTGGTTGCATTTATGTAAGGCTAAAACATTCATGATTACTTCTCTTATGTACATTTCATTGACATTGGGGAAAGAATCTTCCCAAGGCTGAGATATTGAAATGCCCCAAAAATGCCCCAAAAATGTGCTTTGGAAATGCCCATAATCGTAATTTCCATATATCTTAAAATTTGTACATGATATTAAAAATTCGAGTTGATATTCTTGATCAGAGGGAAAAATTGAGTGGGAAATGAGTATAATCTGGATTTTAGAAGACCCATCGCGATAAATGATTTTCGCAATATTTTCGGAGACAGAAAGGGTGCACGATGGCTCCATAATGCGAATCCATCACAGATCAGTGTTATCACTTCCTTAATATTCTTGTTTCGGCCTAAGGCATTAGGGTCATCTCCCCATGCCCATTTATGCGTGAAAACACCCATACTTAGCCATTTTCAACTCTATATCACTCAAGACCCTCTCAAAACCCTCTCCAAGACTTAACTAAATATTTCATCCAAATTCAAGTGTCTCAAAATTAATTTTGGACTCAGGAACTCCATTCAAGCTTCAAGTATCCTTCAAGTATACATCAAGAAAACCCAAGTTTAAGGTATGTGGGTTTCATTCATTGTGTCCTTTCACACATAAAGCCCAATCTCCATTTTTATGAAAATTGCATGTTTTCAAGTTATATTATCTATGGGTATCTTTTATTATAGATTATAAGTATAAATTATGTTGGGGTTTCATGAAATATTGATTTATTATACATGACTATCTATTTCAAGCTTGTACTATGAATGAGTTTTGTCTATTGAGACTATGCGTGTTTTGAGCTATGAAACTATGATCCATTATGAGATTTGATGGTGGATTTCAAGGTATCCTATATAAGGGTTTTACTATATGTTGGTTATTGATTTGCATTGAGTTTTCTCATTTTATTACACTCTTGAATTGCATGATTTTGGACAAGCATTATACACCCACCAAGTATTTGATAGAATGTCTTGACACGGATTCTTAGAGTTATTGATGAATTATTACATGATTTATAAGTCAAGTGACTTTATGATGATTTTAGTCTTTCAAAAATGTTGAATTCGTGAAAATGTCTATGATTCTATAAATGTCGGATTAATCCCTTTTTTAATGGTTTTACCTCTTGTGGGCCTTTGAATTAGCAAGGGTAATGTTTGATGATGATCTATTCTTATGTTTTAAAGTTAGGCTCACCATGAGAGGTTAAAGATATTTTAGAGCTACTCATGTCATGTTTCTATGTTTCTTACAAATTGTTAAGTATGATTATTTCAATTATTCCGTGGGATTAGGCCTAGCACTGATGGATTGGATGTGGCATGGACCATCTCCATGGGTTCATATTTCTTTCCTCAACTATATGCCATCATGGGAGTATACTTTATCCTTGCTTTACTAATGGATCCATTTAGTGCACTTTCTCTTGAAATTCTTCCCAAAATGGGACGACCTCTTGTAAGGAGAAGCTTATCATAAAATCCTTTCCGAAACGGGACGGGTTCCCATAAGGAAGGTTAATTTTCCGAAATCGAATGGGATCTCATAAGGTGAAGTATGGTTTACCTTGGCAAGTAGACCACCTCTTTACTGATGAGGGGTAATCATCGGGATTCCTAGTTGTAGTTGTCTTGTTATTATTCTTTGTCAGGTCTCTTTCCACATATGTATTTAGCTCTATGCAAGTTGAATCATGATAAGCATGTTTTACTTTAAACATTGACCATGCATGCCATATTCAAGAAAGGAATGATATGAATTGGGTGAACTTCATGAAATGTCATCAATGCAAAGCAATGTCAAGTAATCATGATGCATGTTTGTTCTACTATATACATCCACTGATATAATCAGACCAGAACCCATGGCAGCCACACATAGATCATGTATCGGCCAAAAACATTTCTCTTCAGTGTTGGCTTTCATATCTTAGTTGGAACCATTTGTCTTCACCTTTTTTTTCTTTTTTCTTCTAGCCGGAATCATTTCCCTTAGGCTTTTCATTTCTCTACTTTCTTTTCTTTTTCTAACGGAACCATTTTCCTTCAATTTTTCATCATCAATGGCACATGAAGCACATATATATATTTCATCATAACACAAGTATCACTCTAATAATCATGAGTACATACAAGATGTCCACATAACTCAGTTATTCAAAGATCATCATTTATTTTCATTGTTCTTTCAACGCGTGAGTTATCATCAACACATTGCATAATAATCACATCATAACATAGTTTAGTCTTTCAAGTATATCTTTTCATCATCACTTAGGACAATTCATCATTAGGTCCTCATTTTACAAGCATTTAGTTCCACAATTCTAACAATAACTTAACATAAGCATTTCTCTCAACATTTTTAATCATGAAATTCAATATATAAATTCACGTAATATGAATCAAAGTTCAACAACTAGAACATCAAAAACACTCTCACATTTTCAATAATGTCATCAAAGGACCATTTCACAATATCAAATCACAAAATTAAATCATCAACAATAGCTATCACTTCATAAATCAAGTCATACAAGTCATCATTTCAACCTTCACATTTTCAAAATCATATCCGCTAGAATAATTTACTGAGCCTCAAGATTCACATGAAAGGAAATACTAGTTCAATAAACTTAACAAGGGTTATAGTCCACTTGCCTCTATTTATCCAATCAAGTCACATTAATGACAAAGATTTCCCTTTATGAATCAAATTCAAATCACCATAATCTATTAGGAAATAAATTCATAATCACAATATGAAACTAACAACACCTTCAAGCAATTCGAACAAAAGGGAAAACTTTTCCAAAACTTTGCCAAATGAAAAGGTGTAGTGACTAGACTTAGGGGCCTAGTCATCACACGAAAAATGAGACACCCGAAGACACTTCATCTAAGCCATCTAAGTATCTTAAGCAGTCAAAGGCATTGAATTGAAACATTTGCGAAAAACAAAAGGGGAAGGGACAGTGGTCCATTTTCTTTCAATGAAGAAACATTAAAAGTAGTGGAATAATACATATGAAATTGAACACAGTTTTGCAAAGTAATAGGCCACTTGTTTCTCTAGAAGAGATGGGAATCTATTTGTTTGTCCATACACAGACCAATTACATCATACACAAATGAGACAGGTATCGGTGGATCTCCATCAAATAGAAAAGAATCCATAATAAGGGACCAAAGAAGTAAAGCCTCAGGAGGGCTATAAATACAATGTCTAAAAGTCAAAGCGAAGATACAAGATAGATGAAAAGGTGGAGGAGTCCTGAACTAAGGGATCACCATAAAGATACTAGTATTGTATGCCAAAAACTAGCCTCAATTTGGTGGAGGAGTGCCTATCCTTACATGGTCAAATTATACAGACAAAATATGCATTAATAAATTTGAATGTACTATGTATGTGAGATGCAATGCATAAACAAAATTGCAATACTATCATTATTAAACATAACTTATAGGTGTATATATAATAAAGGAGTCATAAAATAAGCTTAAATACACACAAGCAATATGGCTTTAGATCAATAAGAGACAATGCATAAGAAAGAACATAATGTGAAGACATATCATAAGATCATAAAACTTGTGGTAATGGACCATAATCGATAGTAACACCATGTGAGCTACTACATGTAATCCAATGAATTCCTTCTATTGCGAAAAGGAAAATGTACTCCTTCTATTGGGAAAAGAGGAATCTACTTGCCAAGGTAGATATCCAAAACTTAGTAACTTTACAATTGCATCTTTCATAACATTTTGGGCCTACGGAGATCCACTAGAATAGCCTATAAGGCTCCTACGATGGCACATAATTAGGGACATTGAGATTTAGCTTCAAGGGATTATTTCTCTACTAATGGAATGAGTGCTAATCTCTAGTCCTCTTGGTGCTAAGTTATGTCACCCAAGTTACTCCTGTTTTTAGAGGATAAACCAGTAGTTGTCAAGACATAAAATCTAAGCAAGTTTAGGGATGAACCCAAGGGAATATGTAGCCTGAAGACCAATTCACCAATAAGCAATTTAAGTAGTTCACCAACTCAATTCCCTGAAGAGGAAGGAGGGGTTTCAATATTCAATAAGAAAGTAAATTAAACTATCACAGGAGATAATCAATAATAGAAAGGAAAGAAGGTATTGCGCGCCCCATTACCCCCCAACTTAGTATCATTGGATTACCCAATCCTGGTCTAGCGCATAGCATGCAGGACAATAATTTAAGTTGACCAAGCCCTTTGGTCAAAGGTGAGCGGTAAATTTCACTATGTGACTTGGCCCATCTCCATAGTGTGCAATACTAACCATTACCTATAAGTCCCAGTCAACCTCCCATTGGCCCAGATCGGTTGATTAGACAAGAATGCATCATCGAATCCTGTTAATCAATCTTTTTTCCTATTCACTACTACCTTGGTCCAGTCAGTAATACTAGGCAGGTTCTAATGTTGGCCACCATTAGAATACATACAAAATGAAGAGAATTGATTAATATATGCATATACTCATTCCAAGAATTGAAAATTACCCAGGTTTACTTAGTTAGTTCTTCATGGTTCCCACAATCCTAGTTGTGCATTTCGCTACTCATGCTATGGGTAGATGAAAAAATCATGAATTAAGAAAACATCATTAAGCACTTACCAAATTGAATTAAGATTAAGCAAATCCAAGAAGAATAAGAATCACAAGCTTCAAGATCAAATTTACCCCATATGTTTTCTCACTATCTTCTCTCAAGTATATGGTTCTCCAAGTACAAACCCTAAAATACAGAATAATGACGTCCTCACTTGTACAATAACCTAAAAGTACTTTTTCTAGTAATTATAATTAAGTCCTATATAAAATAGAAAAACTAGCGACGAGCTCCACAAAAAGTCTCTATGACTCGTAATGTGATCTACGAGTCGTAGTTGGTGTCTCGTACTCAGCTCTCAGAATTTTGGACTTCTCTTCTACGATATATCTTCACGACTCGTACACTGATCTACAACTCGTAATGCATGTTTGTAGGCTTCAACTTTATCAACTTGTCCCTCAAAGGAAATCTTCATGAAACCCATCAATACGACTCGTAGATTGCAATACGACTCATATGCGTGTCTCATCAAGCTGACCTTCAGAATTCAACCTTCACTGGAATTTCTCACGAATATGCCTCTACGACTCGTAGAATGCTCTATGATTTGTACAGGGTCTCGTAAATCCATGAAAACCACTAATTTTTTGCAATTTTGCCCCAAATCATGGCCAACTTGTCTTCTTGCAAATCTAAACATAAAAACACACAAAACCCAGAAATATCGCATTGATAACATACAAAATCCTAAGTTTTACGCATCAAAAGTGTTACATTCTAATAGTACATCAACACCTACAACATAAAATTGCTGCTTGTCCTCAAACAATGACTTAACATATATAGACAGTACAATAACACACAGAACTCAACTCAATGGCATATATAATATACATCTCAAACTCAGATACCCACACTGACTTTTTAAAACAAGATCAGATATATTTAGCAAGTAAATGCAAACTAGTACATGTGAAAACACGACTATAAAAAGCAAGGGAATATCAATAGTCCACGATCACTGATCAAGTTAAATGCCAATGCAAGTGCCCTCACAGAAATAAGACCCATTTTTGACACTCAAAAATAATTTCAAATTTAGCCATGGGACTGTGTAAATACACTCACTCTCACAAAAGATTTTCATGCACAATGACTAATACCATAGGCTTGCCCCTATACTAATGACTCAGACTTTCAACTATCTTGACTAGGATCAATCTGGAACTTTCTAGGCTTGTAATGTAGGCTCTGGGGGCTTTGCTATGATATTCTAGGAATGACTAATGGCCCTCCTTAAAACTGTATTTCTACACATTTGCCTCACCAACATTGTCATTTTCACCTTATTCTCCCTTTTCCTCCATTCAAGCTTTTCCCAGGTGCTTTCTTCTCATTTTTCAGCTCCTTACCTTATTTATGCTTCTTTTTTCTTTTTAGCTCAATCTAAGGCATATTTTCTTTTTCTTGCACCCGGTACATGATTTTGCCTCTTTTTTTCCTCTTCATTCCTCACTCACCCCCTTATTTTTGTGGTTTACCTTTACACCAACCATGCTTAACTTAGGATTTTAGCCTGTATTTAAGTACACAATACCACTTCCCCGAACCAAGGCTACTTTTGGTAGCCACCCTCAACTTAGGCTTTTTCGTCAGTCAAGGTTCACAATGCTCAAGGAAAGACCGGGCCAATTTTAGGATTTTTCACTATACAAGGTTAGGATAATTAGGTGTTTTAAAAGAATTGGTACATGTAAGGCTCAAATAAGGAACAAGGGATAAATAATCATTTAGTTAGTAATTTTAGGCTAAAGTAGACTATTTAAAGAATAAAGACCTAAGATCTTTTTCTAAATCATTCAATCTATGATGTAACTTAGAGTAACAAGGAAAGTTCTGAATTAGCACAAAATACATGAATCTAGCAAAACAAACTCACACTCTCATGGCATTGCATACATTATCAGCAAAAGATTCATAAATCATGCTTCTTATCTCAATTTACCCTAACTTATCACAACAGATATTGCCAAACACCTAGACATGCATAGTTGCCATCTAAACTAATAAATTTTTTTGGTGGGTATCATTTTTCAAAACAAAATACTAAAACATGCTATATGCCACAAGTATTAGTAATATATGCTACACATATTATCTAAACATCCTAAACGTTCTGTTTCAACAGAAATTAAATATCCACGATGAAAAAGAACACAGGCAATAAAATTTTGGGATAAAAAATTGGGGTATTTATGGGCCATAAGCTACTCAGACTTTACTAAGGCCCATAACTACCCACACCCCTATTGAAAAAGATGTGCATTGTCCCCAATGCACAAAATCAAGCAAAATAAACGCATAAGGGGTCAAAAACATACTTTGGTGCCTAAGCGCCAGGGTCCACCTTAGGTTACCTCCCAAGTAGCGCCTGATTAATGTCACGACATGATATAGATAGCTTAAGTACTTAGACTTCCTCAAGATTCCTATCCTCCATCAACTTTAACTCTTCCACATTTCAATGGTATGGCTTGACTCTTTGGCCATTTTCTTTGAAAGTTCCTCCATTTCGTTTGTCCAGTTCAATGGCCCCATGATCAAAGACGTGTGCTACTCAGAAGGGTCCCAACTATCTAGATTTGAGCTTCCTAGGGAACAACATTAGTCTAGAAATGTAGGGCAGCACCAAGTCCCCTAGTGCGAATTTGCGGTTCTTTGTGCGGTGGTCATGTTGTACTTTCATTCTCTATTTATGCATGGTTGAGCTTTCATATGCTTTCAATTGGAATTCATCATGCTCATTAAGTTGGCTCAATCTAGAGTTTGCTGCATCACTACAATCCAGATTCAACTTCTTCAATGCTTGCATGATTTTATGCTCAAGCTCAATTAGCACTTGGCATGCTTTCCTAAAGACAAGTTGGTTGGGAGACATGACTATAGGGGTCTTAAATGTTGTCTGGTATGCCCGTAAAGCATCATCCAGCTTCCACAACCAATCTGTCTGATTCGCATTCACAGTTTTGGATATAGTCTGTTTGATTTCCCAATTAGACACCTCGTGCCCACTCGTTTGAGGATAACAAGGCATCGCCACTCTATGTTTTCACTCTATACTTTTCTAGAAGAGCTTTAAAAAGACTATTGCAGAAGTGAGAACCTCCATCAATAATAATTGCCCGAAGAGTGCCAAACCTTAAGAAAATGTTCTTTTTCAGAAATGTTGTGACACTTCTACCCTCATTTTTAGGTAGAGCTACGGCCTCCACCCACTTTTATACATAATCCACAGTAACTAAGATGCACGTGTTTCCATGTGAGCTAACAAATGGTCCCATGAAATCCATCCCCCGTACATCAAACAACTCAATCACCATAATAGTGTTTAACCTTCTCATTGGAACTTGTCATAAGCTTTGGCATAGTCATGGGCATCTTGGTGGGTGGTGGGCTAGTAGTACCCACATTGTAAGATCTTGTGGGTTGTTTGAATGCCACTATGATATCCACCCACCAATGACGAGTGGCATGCCTCAAGTATGCTCATCATCCTAACCTTGGGACACAGTGACGAATAATCCCATCAACACATACTTGAAACAAGTATGGTTCATCCCAGAAGAACTTCCTCTCATCAAACATAAGCTTCCGATGTTGATGTGTGTTTAGGTCGGGTGGCACGATATCACTCACCAAGTAGTTTGTATAATAGATTAAGGTATCAAATCAAAAGATACAACCAACACTCTCTCATCAGGAAAAGAATCATTTATCTCCAATCCATCATCAAATTTCATAATTGCTCCATCTTCCAATTTGGGGAGGTAATCTACGACCTGATTTTCTGTTTCTTTTCTGTCAATGACATCAAAGTTGAACTCTTAAAAAAGAAGCGCCTATCTTATCAACCTTGTCTTTGCATCCTTCTTAGCCATCAAATATTTAAGTGTTGAGTGGTTTGAATCACCACAACTTTGGTCCCCAACAATATGACCTGAACTTTTCTAATTCAAAGACCAAGGCAAGTAACTCATGTTCTGTGATGGTACAATTCTTCTTAGCTATATTTAGGGCTTTGCTAGCATAGTATATGGGATGTAATATCTTCTCCTTGTATTGTCTCAGTACCACACCTAGAGCAACCCCACTTGCATCACACATGATCTCAAAAGGCTTGGACCAGTCTGGAGCCACAATGATTGGTGTTGAGATCAACCTCTTCTTTAACTCTTCAAAGACTTTTACATATGCATCATCAAACATGAACTTAACATCTTTCTCCAATAATTTGTACAATGTGTGTGAAATTTTAGAGAAGCCTTTTATGAACCTCCGATAGAATCCTCCAAGCCCCAAGAAACTCCTCACACCCATGACTGTGATGGGTGGTGGGAGGTTCTTAATCACCTCTACTTTAGCTCTATCAACTTCAATGCCTTTGCCAGATATCTTATGACCCAACACAATACCCTCTTTCACCATGAAATGACACTTTTCACAATTTAGCACTAGATTATTTTCTACACATCTTTGTAACACATCATGTAAGTTCTCCAAACAATCCTCAAATGAGTTCCCAACCTAACTAAAGTTCATCCATGAAGACCTAAATAGTGTTTTCCACCATGTCTGAGAAAATGGACATTATGTATCTCTAAAATGTTGCTACGACATTACACAACCCGAATGACATCCTCTTGAATGTGAAGGTGCCATACAGACATGTATACAACACCAAAATGTTAGATGTCACCCAAGTTATACCTCCTTTTTAGAGGATAAGGTAGTCGTTATCAAGATATAAAACCTAACCAAGGTTAGGGCCAAACCCAAGGGAATACGTAGACTAAAGACCAATTCACCAATAAGAAATTCAAGTAGTTAACCAACTCAATTCCCCGAAACGGGGGAGGGTTTGCAATAATCAATAAGAAAGTAAACTAAACTAACTATCACAAGAGACAATCAATAATAGAGAGCAATTAGGGTATTGTGTTCCCTATGACTCCCCAACTTAGTTCACCGTATAACCTAATCCTGGTCTAGTGTATAGTATGCAAGAAGGTAATTTAAGTTCACCAAGCCCTTTGGTCAAAGGTGAGAGGCGAATTTCACTATGTGACTTGGCCAATCTTCATAGTATGCAATACTAACCATTACCTATAAGTCCCAATCAACCTCCCCTTGGCCTAGAGCGGTTGATTAGACGAGAACACATTATCGAATTTGGTTAATCAATCTCTTTTCCTATTTATTACTACTGTAACACCCCACACCTTACAATATTAGTACAATTCAAATGAAACATGACATGGTTTGGACAAATGGACGCTAATTCTCAAATGT
>JAPFFP010073336.1:0-23776 GCA_026153255.1 Solanum medicagineum
TTAGTTACGCCATGGTCGCCACAGTTTTTCCAGTTAAACGATTAACTTTGGAATAATTAATTTACGGGGTCTAACAGAAACTAAGGAAAACGAAAATAAATAAATAATAAATAATCAAAAATAATTTTTACCATCTACTTCTTAAAATTTAATTTTTAAAAGTATAACAGAAAACTTTTTATTTGTTTGTTGTTATTTTTAGTAGTTTAAGATAGAATAACTTTTACCTATTAGTTTAAAATATTCGTTGCACGGGTACATGCCAGAGCACTATCAAAAAAATTTAATTCTTATTAATTAAAAAAATATGATATTTTATATTTTAAAATAAGAATAAATCAATAAATATTATGAACATATCCTTTTTAAAATTAGAAAGTTAACACAGTTAATATAACTTTTCTTTATTCTTTTTATTTTAAGAAATTAACTAATTTTATATGGATAGGGGTCATGTAAGTTAGTTTATTTTGACTTTTTTGTTTAAATAATAATTAAAAAAATTTAATGAGAGAGGCAAAAATCATCACATGCTAATGATCATACTTTACTTTAAAAGCTTTAAATCTTGAAGAAGATCAATTGACTATTTAAAAATTTTAAAAGAAGATGATCAGTTGATGAAGTTGCAATCAAATAAATTGTGTGATGAATATATGTAGATGAAGAAAGAGAAATATATTCTTCATCCTAAATTAAATATAGGTAAATTTTAGTACTATTTGTGGGTAAGAATTATAACATATTTTTAAAAAATCTGAACATAAAATAATTTTTACTTATATTGATAGATTGGTTGTTTTGAATAACTATCTTACCATTTTATATTTATAAAAATTATAGGTATGATAGTATAAAGTTTATTTGAAATTTACAATTTATTATAATTAGACTACAAATAAAGATATAGTTTATTAAAAATATTTAGTTTGGAACTTTTTCAAAGTTCTAACTTGAAACTATAAAAGGATAAAATTTATTTGTAAAGATACAATTTATTCAAATTAACTTTTAAGAAAGATGAAATTTGCTGAAAATTAATTACTTTAATGTATTAAATTTTAAATTAAAATTTGAATTTGCATTAAATTTTGAAAGCCTAAATAATTTCGTCCATCTACCTTTCTTAATTTAATTTATTTTAGAAAACATAGTATAAATTTTTTTTGATTTGTTTGTGGTTAGTTTTACAATTTCAATAGGTGGGAGGCAAATAAATAAGGGCGGGGTTTGTTCAAAATATTATTATAAATAATTTTGCTTCACTAATAGTTACTTTACAAAATGTTTGATGTTTTCGATATTGTTTTTCATATATCATTTGTTACTAATTTATACGCGATCTTCTAATTTGATTTTGATTTTTTTGCGGGTCAATAATAAATTAAAAGACATAATAATTAGGGTTAAAATATCCATTAAGATGAAGATGGCATAATGCATAAGGTAAAATAATATATATAATAATGAGAAGTAGAAAAGTTAATCTCACATGCCCCAAATTGAGGTGGGAAGTGATTAAAATTCAATGTATAATTAATCCTAAATTTTATGTTCAATCTTTTTTTAAAAAAAATTTACATATTCAATTATTTATTAATGTTCACAAAAACTTTAAACGTAATAGTAGGAAGAGCGGATCAATATTCACAAGAAAGTTATGTACTAATAATATTAATTTTAGACAGTCATATAAATAAATTAATAATTTTTAATAATTAATTGTTTAAATTAATATCAACATGTTAATAATAAATATTAATTAGTTTTAATTTAAAATATGGTTATCTTTTATAGTACTCGCGCAACACGCGGATACATATATTAGTATAAATTAATTAAGTAGAATTATTTAATTTTATAATTAAAGAAAGACACATGTCATTAAGTAAGACAAATAATGACACATGTCCGCATATAATTTTTTTTAATATTTTACTTTAAAATGATCAAACATATGAGAACACATATTTTGTAAACATAAAAATTTTAAACATTTAATTTATTAAATACTAAATATATTATTTTTTAAAAAAATATTGCAAGGAAAAAAGTAACAAATTTTAAAAACAAGTTAGCATTTATTACCAAATAAAAAACGTGTGTTTTTCCTAAAAAAATAGTTAGGATTGATTTCTATATTGAGTTTTTATTGCTTTTACTATTATTCTACTTGTTTCGATTTCACTCAGCTATTTTACGTACCAATACATTCCAAGTACTGATGTCCCCTTTTGGACTGTATCATATTATGATCTAGATACACAGGATAGAGGTCATCAGCTGGCGAACCATTGAGGACCTTTGAGTGTTCAACAGACTGGTGAGCCTCCCTTACTTCGGAGGGTTCATTGCATTATTTTTCATGATTCTTTAGAGTTCAGAATTGCTTATTTTATGTTGGATTGAGGTAGCCCATGGATGTATCATTGGCACCACGTAATAGTGATAGAGGCTTCATAGACTAGAGTCATATGTTGATGTTGGAACTTGCGAGCTAGTTTCTTTCCACTAGCCTTTATTTATTATTATTGTTAAAAATTATGATGTGCCTATTTATGTGAAGGCATCACATATTAAGGGTGCGGTGCATTTTGGAAAGGAGAGTAAGTTATGTTTCCCGGTGTGTAGACCCTCATGAGATTGTTGAGAGGTGTGGGAATGTGGCCTATAGATTGGATTAGCCTCTGAGTATGAGTTTTATTCATTCAGTTTTCTATGTGTCTAAGTTGAGGAAGTTGGTTAGTGATACTTGTGTTGTTGTTCCTTTGGGAGGAGTTGAGGTTGAGGATAGCTTGTCTTATGAGGAAGTTTTGATTGAGATCTTGGATGGGCAAGTGGAGAGGCTTTGCAACGAGGATCAACATATTCAAAGTACTACATGGGGAGTGGAATCAAGTATGATGCAATGCTACCTCTATCCTTTCCAATCTACTCAAGCCCATGGTATTAGGTTCTTCTTATTCTCAATGGTCCTAATTCTTTCGCTCTTGAGTCTTATGATATGACATGCATACATGTGCATGAAAATGACTTATTTTATTTTATGATGTTTTAAAATGATTGGAATACGTTTTGATATGAGTTTTAACGATTGCATGATTTTCAAATGGTGAATTATGTATTGTACCTTCTGTTTGGAAGTTTCATGTTCTAATTCAATCCTTTCAAGCCTTGTTCTTCCATATTCGAGGATGAATGTTTCCGAGAGGGAGATGATGTAAGGACCTGGATTCTTTGTATAGCTTTAGTGCCGCTTCAGATTTGGTTTCAAAAAGTTTTGGGCCAAGGTGACGCCTTATGGAACCTCCAAGCTCGATCTAAGTTCACTTTCAAGCCTTCAAATCAAGCTTATTTATGTTGTTTAAGGTCATTATGGGTCTCCTACATCAAGTCAAGTTCAAAGGAATTTCATTGGCTAAGTTTTACACAAGTACCGATAGAAGGATTAACTTTACATGGGAATATATTTTAGCACACTTGGAACTAGATGGCCCGCAATATGTAAAATGAAATCCGTTTGAGTTATCTTCACAATGCACTTGGTTTCACCTCATTCCGAGGTCGGTTGAAGGAGTTATGACCATTTTCGTGAGACCTTCCTGTGTAGTGATGTCACACGGACAGTTTAACGGATAGTGTGACATCGGACGAACCGTTTGGATGGATTCAGGATGGAAAAGGACATTTTTGGCCTAAGCAATGGGAATCCCTTCGAGTTAGCTTTCCAACTCACTTGGTTTCACCTCATTCCGAGGTCGGATGAAGGACTTATGACCGTCTTCGTGAGACCCTCCCGTGCAGTGATGTCACACGGATAGCTTGACGACCAGTGATGTATTGGACGGGCCATTTGGATGGCTTGGGGAAGGAAAAGGCCATTTTTGTCCTAAGGAATATGACATGGTCAGTGGCACGGGCAGTGTGGCTTGCCACTGACCGAGTGGAGGGTCGTAGGGGTGTGCAAGAGAGGCAAGGTTGGTATGAGGGAAAATTTTGGCTAAGTGAGGTGCAACGGGCACCCTTGATGTCACGATCCAAGCCTAGGGCCTAAACGTGACACGGCGAATGGGGAACCCGAAGGAACCTCAATCAAGCCTCTCAACTTATCATTACACATCATTGGTCGCCGAAGCATGTAAAAGACATAAAACAAACATTAGGGGAAAAGGGACTAAGGGATAGCTTGCCAAAATATCAACCTCAAGAGACAAGACATCATAGCTCATATCATAAATACACAACTTGTCCAACAAACGCCTCTAAATACATAGATAGAGCGGGGGCCAAGACAAAGTAACCGGGCTCACCCTCATGGTCAACTAGAACACAAAATAGAATGTCTCAATACAAGGCAAGAGGAAAGCATAAAGCAAGGTCCCCGAAATGGAGGACTCACCAACAATCTTGAAATAACACTGACTAGCCACGTAGAGAAGGAGGATGCTCAACTTGCACCGGTTCCTACATGGTGATATCATGTAGGTAAAAGTATACGTTAGTACGTTTCAATGTACTAAGTATGTGGGATGCAATGCAACAAGAGTTAAGCTTCATAATCAACATGCATAACAATAGAGAATAGGCATGACATAACAATATGACATGAACGGTCAATGCATAGTAAACATGCTTAAGTAACTCATGCTCATATAGAATATCATAAGTGTAGAAGAGACCAAGCTAGCTATTCAAGGTATAAACCCCTTGGTGGCTGTGTGGTATAAACCCCTCACATGGTTGATGATAATCACACCTTATCAATATGGTGATGAAGTATAAACCCCTTTACGTTGAGGATTATCACACCTTATCAACATGGTGACTAAGTATAAGCCCATCGCATGGTTGATGGGTATCAAACCCCCAACATGATTACTCGGGCTCTTGTCCCCCCGGATCGAGTATGGTCTATTGCAATACTATATATAGAGTATATCATATACATTAGCTCATTTCATCATCATAACATCAATCATGTCATATCTCATGCTTTAGACATTCATTTCCTCAAGAAACCCTAGCCGGACATTGTATCAAACGCTTAGGGAGTGTAAAATGGGGGTAAACGACCACGTAATTTAGAGATGAAATCATGCAAGAATATCTGTAGTAAAACCATTAATCAACATCTTGCAAACCCCCCAGACATTCACATCAAAATCCCTCGTCAAATCCAACATTAGATCCAAGATTTGGAGCTCAAAACATGCTTAAACAACCTTACTTTCATGAACTAAATACAGTGTGCAGTAAATTTCTCAATATACAAGACCCACATGTAAAATCAATTTTAAATCATGCAATATTAGTAAAAAGAGGGTTTAAGCACCATGGGTGGAAGGACCCAATGGTTTAACACCACATACCTTGACTTTGGAGAACCCTTGAAGAAGATTGGAAATTGAGACTTGAAGCTTGAGTGCGATCGTTGATGAAATCCTTAAGATTGCTCTTGAGTTTGGGACTTGAATTTAGGAGCAAATATTTGGCTAAGTGTCTTGGTGAGTACTGGGGAATGTTTAGGGTGATATAAGGGTAAAATAAGTCTAAGTGCAAATTTCATAAATCGATTCCTTTGCTTTAAAGTCAAGGTTAGACCCTTGTATCCCTAATTTGGACCCCCTAAACAAAAATATGAAGTCGGAGTTTTTGAAATAATGAACGGATTTTTAGATATGTGGAAAACAAGATTCCGGGCACTTCCGAGGCACGTTTTTAGGCACTTTTTGGGGTCGTTTCAATATCTCTCCCTTGGGAACATTCGTCCCTGAAAGTAGAAGAGATATTCAAGAGAAGAATAATCATGAAAAAATTAGCCCTCAACATGGATGCAACATTACATTTAAACATCACTTTGAAAATCTCAACATAGGTGTAAAATCATCATAATTTTGCCAACTTAAACATGAATGCACATGAATGATATAGGGGTTGAAATATAAGACTTTATATCACATAGGGGACTTAGAATTAGTACCTTAGGCTTGAGTGGAGTGGAAAAGATAAGGATACCGCTTTTGCATACCCACTTCGGCCTCCCAAGTAGCACTTTTGACTTGTTGGTTCCTCCAAAGGACCTTAACTTATGCCACCTCCTTGTTCCTCAATCTCTTTACTTGCCTATCCAAAATCTGAACTAGAACCTCCTCATGAGTTAAGTTATCCCCAACAAAACCCACAACATCAAGAGGTACGATGGGATTAGGATCACCGATACATTTTCTCAACATAGAGACATAGAACACCGGATGAACCAAATTCATTTCACTGGGTAACTTCAACTCATAAGCTACCTTGCCAACCCTCTTTATCATCTCATAAGGGCTAACATACCTTGGACTCAATTTCCCCTTTTTACGAAAATGGACCACACCTTTCATTGGAGAGACCTTTAAAGACTCAATCACCCACTTGAAATTCTAGTCTCTTCTTCTTACATCGGTATAGGATTTTTGACGACTTTGGGCTGTTCTCAACCTTTCCCTTATCATCTTAACCTTCTCAAGAGCCTCCATAACCATATCCGGTCCTAACAAAGCCACCTCTCCAACATCAAACCAACCCACTGGTGATCTACACCATCTACCATAAAGAGCCTCAAAAGGAGCCATATCAATGCTAGGTGATAGCTATTGTTGTAGGAAAACTCTATCAATGGAAGATGGTCATCCCAACTACCTTTAAGCTCCAAGACACAAGCCCTGAGCATATCCTCAAGTGTTTGAATTGTCCTTTCGGCTTGGCCATCCGTTTGAGGGTGGAAGGTCGTACTATGGTAAACTTTGGTAACCACCCCTTTGGAAAGACTTCTAAAAATGTGAAGTAAATTGTGCACCCCGATCCGATATGATGATAAAGGAACCCCATGTAACCTCACTAACTCATGGATGTACAATGCTGCATTCTCTTTATCCCCATATGCAGTCCTGACTGGTAAGAAGTGAACCGATTTCTTTATCCTATCAACCACCACCCATACGGAATAAAAACCTTTTCCTTGTCTTGGGCAACCCAACCAGGAAATCCATATTAATCACCTCCCACTTCCAAGTGGGAATCTCTATGTCTTGGGTTAGGTCATTCGGTCTTTGATGTTTGATTTTGACTTGTTGACAACTATGGAAACCAAAAACAAATTTGTCCATTTCCCTCTTCATGTCACCCTACCAATACACATCATCAAGTCTCTATACATTTTGGTGTAATCGGGGTGGAAAGAATAAGAAGAATTATGGGCCTCATCAAGAATTCTCTCCCTCAAACCAACAACACATGGCACACACAACCTACCTTGGTATCTAAGGGACCCATCTCCCCCTTGCGAGAAAACCTCTGTTTTGCCCTTTTTCACCAAGGCCTTCAATTCAAGCAGGGAGGAGTCCAGATCTTGCTTTGCTATCACCTCATCAACCAAAGAAGATTTAGAACCATCAACAACAACCACACCATTCCCCACATCTTCCAACCTCACCCCCAATCTAGCCAATCTATGCACCTCCCAAGCCATCTCCCTATTACCACCATCCACATGAGCTAGGCTACCGGTAGACACCCGACTCAAAGTATCCACCACAACATTTGCTTTACTCGGATGGTAATACACACTCATGTCATAGTCCTTAAGGAGTTCTAGCCACCTTCTTTGTCTCAAGTTAAAATCTTTTTGTGTGAAGACATTTTGAAGGCTCTTATGATCGGTGAAGACATCAACATGCACCCCATACAAATAATGACACCAAATCTTCAACACAAACACCACGGCGGCTAATTCAAGATAATGGGTAGGGTAGTTCTTTTCATGCACCTTGAGTTACCAAGAAGCATAGGCTATGACTATACCATTTTGCATTAGCACCAACCCAAACTAACTCTATAGGCATCACAATACACAACAAAACCCTCAAGCCCATCCGGCAGTGACAATATAGGAGCGGACACAAGTCTATCTTTCAATGTTTGGGATCTTTTCTCACATTCATCCGTCCACACAAACTTAACCTTCTTTTAAGTCAAATTTTTCATAGGAGAAGCAATGGAGGAGAACCCATCCACACACCTTTTGTAGTAACCCGCAAGGCCCAAAAAACTCCTAATATCCGACGGGTTCAATGGTCTAGGCCAATTTCTAATTATCTCGGTCTTCTTAGGATCCACCTTAATACCATCCCCCGACACCACATGACCCAAGAATGCAACCTTCTTCAACCACAACTCACACTAGTCATATTTAGCATACAATATCTCCTCCCTCAATCTTTGCAACAAAACCCTCAAATGGCCCATATGCTCCTCCCTACTATGTGAATAAATTAAAATATCATCAATGAAGACCACAACAAAGTAATCAAGGTAGGGTTAGAAGACCCTATTCATTAGGTCCATGAAGATGGTCGGTGCATTAGACAACCTCAAGGACATCACCACAAATTCATAATGTCTGTATCTAGTCCGGAAGGCCGTTTTAGGAATATCACACTCCTTCACCCTTACTTGATGATTCCAGGACTGAAGATCAATCTTAGAGAAAAAGGTATCCCCTTGCAATTGATCAAACAAGTCATCAATTCTTGGAAGAGGATATCTATTCTTTATGGTGACACTATTGAGTCGCCAGTAGTCAATGCACATTTTAAGTGACCCATCTTTCTTCCTTATAAACAACACTGGTGCACCCCAAGGTGATTAGTTTGGTCTAATAAACCTCCCTTTTAACAAATCTTTCAATTTCTCCTTTAACTCCTCCAACTCCACCGGGGCCATACGATAAGGGGGAATGGAGATAGGTTGAGTGTTCGGAAGGAGATCTATGCCAAAATCTATCTCCCTTTCGGGAGGGACACTAGGAAGGTCATTTGGGAAGACTTCAAGAAACTCATTTACAACTGGGACTAACTCAATGATAGGGACTTTAGACTCCATATCTTTAATTCTCACAAGATGATACAAGCACCCCTTGGAAATCAATCTATGGGCTTTAATGCATGAGATGAACCTACCCCTCACAACCACATCATGACTTTCCCACGCAAGAATGGGTTCATTAGGGGATTAAAACTTGACCCTACAAGTTCTACAATCAATAGAAGCATAGTATGCATGCAATCAATCCATCCAAGAATAACATCAAAATCAACCATATCTAATTCAACAAGATCACATGGTAAGATTTAATGAAAGATGCAAATCGGATAATTTCTATATACCCTCCTAGCAACAATAGATGACCAATGGGAGTAAACACCTCATATGACTCATGCAATAACTCCGACTCAACATGGAACGTTATAGCAACAAAGGGGGTACCAAAGGAAAGGGTGACACCCATATCAATCAAAGCATATACATCAAGATCAAAGATTTTCAACATACCGGTAACAATATCGGGGACCTCACCAACCCCTTGCCTCTCATATAGAGCGTAAAATCGATTGTGCCTTGGGGCACCACCTTGAGGACCACCTCTTCCCAATGGAATCGCATTAGCACCTCGAGCCTTGCCACGATTTCTTGGACAATCTACCTTCTTGTGAGCAAGCTCCCCACATTTATAGCATGCATTAGAACCCCTCAAACATGGGCCTCCATGACTTCTTCCACATTTAGGGCACACATCATTAAGATCCATCCCACCAACACCTTGTGGACTAGGGAAGTCATTGACCAACCCCCTATTATTAGCATGAGAAGGCCCTTGGCCTTGACGAAACTTAGCACCCTTTTGGAATTTACCCTCAAATGGGGCCTTCTTGGCCTCATGCCCTCGTCTCTTCCTCAATCTCTCCTCTTCCATTTGCTCAGCATATGTCATCAACCGAGATAAGTCAATGTCACTAATAAGCAAGGAGGACTGATATTCTTCACTCACCAAATCGGACATCCCCATCACAAACTTATTCATCCTCGATCTAGGATCGGCCACCAAGTGAGGAGCATATTTGAAAGTTGAGTAAATTGGATGACATACTCCCTCACATTCATAGCACCTTGTTTCAAGTTCATAAACTCTACCAACTTTGCTTCCCTAAGCTCAAGAGGGAAAAACTAGTTAAGGAAGGCCAATTTGAATTCTTCCCAAAGCACCATATAGCCATTTCCCTTCTCACCCTCTCATTGCTCATACCAAATTTGGGATACTCCCTTGAGTTGGCACGCCGTCAACTCTGCCTTATCATTCATCCTAACACCCATGATATTTAAAATATTGTAGACCTCGTCAATGAACTCTTGTGGATCTTCTTCCACCTTTGACCCATGGAAAGCCGGAGGATTCATCCTCATGAAGTCTCTTACCCTAGCTCCCGGGATAGTAGCATGAGGGGCTTGGTCCCCTTGTTGGACTTGGTTGCCCACCACTTGGACAAGCATGGTAAGAGCATCTCGAAGCTCACTATTGGTACGTTGCTCCTCGGGAGTTTGGGCACGTCTTTCTCTAGTGTTTGGCATGATCTATCATAGCAAAGGACAATTATTGGGGGGGGGGGGGGAGCTCACCACAACTCTATAGCATGACTTAAAATATAAAAAGGGGAAACATTTCCTAAAACCTCTCATAGCCTCCTACACATAGTCATGGCGCGCTTCAGAACCATGAATAGGACTCTAATTGACGCAGTGTGTTGGATTCCGATGATCTATCAACCTACTACTCTGATACCAAGTTTGTCACGATCCAAGAATAGGGCCTAGACGTAACACGGCGAATGGGGAACCTAAAGGAACCCCAATCAAGCCACTCAACTTATCATTACACATCATTGATAGTGGAAGCATGTAAAAGACATAAAACAAGCATAAGGGGCAAAGGGGCTAAGGGATAGCTTGCCAAAATATCAACCTCAAGAGATAAGACATCATAGCTCATATCATAAATACACAACTTTTCTAACAAACACCTCTAAATACATAGATAGAGCGGGGGCCAAGACAAAGTAGACGAGATCACCTTTACAGTCAACTAGAACACAAAATAGAATGTCTCAATACAAGGCAAGAGGAAATCATAAACCAAGGTCCCCGGAATGGAGGACTTACCAACAAGCTTGAAATAGCACCGACTAGCCACGTGGAGGAGGAGGATGATCAACTTGGGCACCGGTTCTTACATGGTGATATCATGTAGGCAAGAGTATGCATTAGTACGTTTGAATCTACTAAGTATGTGGGATGCAATACAACAAGAGTTAAGCTTCATAATCAACATGCATAACAATAGACAATAGGCATGACATAACAATATGACATGAATGGTCAATGCATAGTAAACATGCTTAAGTAACTCATGCTCATATAGAATATCATAAGTGTAGAAGAGACCAAGCTAGCTATTCAAGGTATAAACCCCTTGGTGGTTGTGTGGTATAAATCCCTCACATGGTTGATGATAATCACACCTTATTAACATGGTGACAAAGTATAAACCCCTCACATGGTTGATGATAATCACACCTTATCAAGATAGTGACAAAGTATAAACCTCTCGCATGGTTGATGGGTATAAACTGCCAACATGGTTACTCGAGCTCTTCTCCCCCTGGATTGGGATGGTCTATTGCAACAGTTTATGTAGAGTATATCATATACATAAGCTATTTCATCGTCATAACATCAATCATATCATATCTCATGCTTCGGAGGTTCATTTCCTCAAGAAACCCTAGCTGGACATTGTATCAAACACTTAGGGGGTGTGAAATAGGGGTAAAAGACCATGAAATTTAGAGATGAAATCATGCACGAAAATGTGTAGTAAAACCATCAATCAACACCTTGCATCACCCTCAAGACATTCAGATGAAAATCCCTCATCAAATCCAACATTAGATCTCAGATTTGGAGCTCAAAACATGCTAAAATAACCATACTTTCATGAACTAAAATCAGTGTGCAGTAAATTTCTCAATATATGCAAGAAAATCATCTTTAAATCATGCAATATTAGTAAAAAGAAGGTTTAGGCACCATGGGTGAAGGACCCAATGGTTCAACACCACATACCTTGACTTTGGAGAACCCTTGAAGAAGATTGGAAATGGAGACTTGAAGCTTGAGTGAGATCCTTGATGAAATCCTTAAGATTGCTCTTTAGTTTGGGACTTGAAATTAGGTGCAAATTTTTGGCTAAGAGTCTTGGTGAGTATAGGGGAATGTTTAGGGTGATATGACAGTGAAATAAGGCTAAGTATAGGTAAAAATATGCTTGGGAAAACATAGGCCAAACACTTAGAAAAATCTAGATGGAGTAAGAAAAACAGTGTAGTATTTACACCTTTCCGCATCGCGGAGAGGTCGCGGACCCTCACTGAAAATTGCACCTAGTGCAAATTTCATAAATCGATTCCTTCTCTTTAAAATTGAGGTCAGACCCTTGTCCCCCTAATTTGGATCCCCTAAACAAGAATATGAAGTCGAATTTGTGAAATAACAAATGAATTTTTAGATATGTGAAAAACAAGATTCTGGGAACTTCTGAGACACATTTTTAGGAACTTTTTGGGGTTGTTTCACTTGACCGGCTGTGTGAGGGTTGATGGCTCGTGGGATTAGGGTGTGGAGTGGCCTGTCCACATCTTCTTATCTAAGTGTGGTTGGACGGACCATTACACGGTCCATGAAAGTGGCCTGTCAAAGTGATGTCGACGCTAACTTTTTCTCAAGTGTTCCAATTGCAATTTCGAGCCTAAGTTTTGTCTCACCGAGCACTCCACATGACCCGTCGAGTGCCACACGATCAGTCAAGCCTCCAGTGAGGCAACACTTTGCCAACTTTTCCATCCTTTCACTAATGATGTTTTTGTAAATTTTAATTACTCTAATGACCTTTTTAAACTTCCAATGCTATCTTAACCTTCCCAAAAGACCTAAACCCTATTCCAAAAGATCAAAGTCATTACTGTCATCTCAAATAAATTCTCAAATTCTCTCAAGAACCAAAGACCCCAAAACAAATTCAAGGAAAATCAAGAGCAAGCTTTGGATTCCAAGACCCACTTCCAAACTTCAAGCCTTTCACAACTCAATTCGAAGAAACTCAAAGTCTTAGGTATGTGGGTTGATCCTTGATTCCTTCCAATTAAGGAAACCCAAAATTATTTTCAAGAAAACCTACATGGGTTTTGCTTACTTTAATTTGGGGTTTTGAGTATGATGATTCCTAAAATTCTATTGGTGCATGGGTAGTGTTTATTTGATGATTTTAATGTGATTTAAACCATTATATGTGGATTTACTTTGAGTTTATGAAATTCTAAGTATACATATTCCCTTTTTAAAATTATTTATGCATGGGTGATTACACTATGGATTTTAAATATGAATTTAATTATGTTTTCATTTCAATTTCATATTATAAATGTTGATTTTAGACTAAATCTAAATTACTCATGTCATTCCTTTATTGTTCATAGCATATGCATTCATGTACATGGATTATTTTGAGAAATTATGTTAAGGGTTAAGCCCATCTTTTTTTATGGTATGATTTTGATAAAATGTTGATTATGACAATATTGTGATCACATATATGTCTCTGATTTTGGCTCTTTGAGAATTTTTGGTGCTTGCACCATTTTGTATATAAATGGGCTATTCCTATGCATGAATATATTGACTATAAAATTATGTTTTGGCCTTTAAGCCTAAGAATGCATTGAAATGGTCTTGGAAGTGACTAACGTCTCTTGAAAGTATGTGCATATATATATATATATATACACACACACACACACACATATATGTATTCTTGTGGGATGATAGTTTTAGCACCGATGGATGGAGGGTTCTCTCTCTTTCCTTGAACTATGTGCCTAGCATAGGTTTTCTTTCCGAAATGGGAGTTGTCCCACAAGGAGAAGAAATAATATAACTTGGTGCGCTAATTGTGAGAATCCTATTCGAAATGAGAATTTTCCTATAAGGAAGGTTACTTCATGCGAAATAGGAGCTATCCCATAACGTGAAGTATGGTCTACCCTTGGCAAGTAGATTACCTCTTTACCGATGACGGGATTTCATCGGGATTCCAAGTAATAGCTCGCTTGGTCTTACTTATGTCGGTTGAGGTCACATCCCCAATATATATAAGTGCATCATTTGTAGTTCATGCATTATGACTTTCATAGCATTTCGTTATATTACATTCCTTAATATTCAATTCTTTCTATATTATGTGCCCATGTTTTCTAACCTTGATATGCAGGTTTTGGTAAATTACATGTATTGCACCCTGCATACTTAGTACATTCAAATATACTAACGTATACTTTTGCTTACATGATCTCACCAAGTAGGGACTGGAGATTACTTTCATCCACCGTTCAATGGCTAGACCGGATTGTGAGACATTGGTTGTGGTGAGTCCTATCTTCCAAGGACAAGCCACCATTCCTCTATCTTAAGTTATTTTTGTTTATGTTATCTATACTTTGAGGGTGATCCCAGAACATGTCTTGGCCCTTGTCCTATCTTATGACTAGAGGTATTGTTGGACATCTTGTAGACTCTTGCCGGATCTATGTGTTATGTGTTGTATTTGAACCTTATGACCCTGATTATCATTTGGTTATTGCTATCATGGATTGATTACGGGATTTTGATATGTATATGTATGTTTGATGTGGAAATCTGGAAGATCCTAATTACCAAATTATCCCCATAGCGTGATTCCTACTTTTTCGTCCCTTAGAACTATGTGTTTAATTTTGAATGCGCTTTCGAACCAATGATGTGAATTTTGGTACTTTGAGGCTTGTTTGGGGACTCTTGGGTTCCTATTCGCCATGTCTCTCCTAGACCCTAGGTCCGAGTAGTGACAATATATATATCTTACTCTGGACTTCCAACCACAAACAACTCCCAATATGCATGTATTTCAGCTCAATCTAGAGGTAAGAAAAGCCTAGCCTACCTGAAAGGCGAATCCATGCACTCTGGAGCATCCCACGCGATTTTTACCCTATTTGATCATCTCAAAATGCTGCTCAACTGTTAAAATATGAATCACATACAAACACAGTTGTTTTGACTGTAATATCTCAAGAAACAGGGGAGAATAGGTTAATTACGAATAAAACAGAGAAAGTGGGGCCAATGACTAAAATACCAAACCAACTCCTGTAAAATGATCCTTATGTCACCACAAGTCTATAGCCAAAAGTTCAGCTCAAAAAGAGGCTCAGAATAATCAGAAACAACCCAAAAAGAAATGACATTTCTTATCGAAAACTAATATATAGGTACAACTGCTTCTCGGACAAATTCCTTAAAAATACCATAAAATTAATAGAATCCAAATATATCACAACGTAGGTCTCAGAAAGTAGTACAATTTAGATCCAAATTTCACTTAATTCCGATGAGAAACGACCGAGATATCATAGTTTGAATTTTCCCCAGTGAAATGCAATAAAAACAACAGCTATATTAATATTTTTGCACCAAACAAACCTCTATCAATATTAATTATGGCATAACCATGACGTGCACCTCGCAAAAACATACAGAATAGACCCAAATGTTACCAAAATTGAGTTGAAAATCAATAAGAAATCACATATCGAAATTTTTGAAAATATGCTCTAAACACAGACGGAAAACAAGGATTTTACCTCGAACAGCATGCCTAAATCAATTTCCTACACTTCCACAATGTTTTCCTCGGAAAAATACACAAAGTAGAGTTTTGAATCGCCCAAATCCAATAAAACATAAGAGAGATATCACGGTACAAAGTTTGGCCATTTTCCTTCATACGCTACTGGAAAAAGAAACCATATATATCTTCTTCTTTTTTTCCAAACTGACTCCACGTTGTATGGTTGGGCCATGTCTTTATTTTTAGCATCCACTCAAACTTAGTTTAGATGCTCTGGCCTCATTCGGGGTCCAAAAAATACAACTCATATATGAAATCAGATCGAAAACAACATTTCGAACTCAACAGTGTCGTCAAAATTCTCATAGGAGGTCGTTTTATTCCAATGTGGATCCCATTTCCCAATATCGAAGTCGACTGAAGGGACCAAAATACACCCATAAGCCCTAGGAATCAAACGAAAGGTCCTCCTAGACCAAACTAGACATTTTTGATCCAATAGTGCAATCGAAATTTTCATTTGGGGCACGTTTACCAATGACATCAACTATTGACCCATTTCGACAGCTAAATTTGCAAAACTCGATATAATAACACTGAACATGCTCCTAGCCTAATTTGGTCGTTCTGAAGCTAATGGAACCATCTGAATTCTATTCCGAGTCATTTACTTAGACTTTACCCAAAAATTCATTTTACGATTACAATCTCTCACTTAACCCGAAAAGTTATATAATTGTCAATGATTCACCCGATGACTGACCAATCAGTATCAATAAGTCACAAATACTCGAGGTTACTATTGAAATGCTCAAGCTGATAAAATATTTGCAGAACCGCAGAAATGACCATGAAGGTCATTACACTATATCACACAATAAGCATATCAACATGCATAGTAGACGTGGAACTACTCATATATTATATTCATTTAAATGTTCTTTTGAGAAGTTAGTTGTAGTATTGCTTTTATATTTGGTTAACTAAATATGCATAAATTTTACAATCTCATACTGTATAAGATTAATTCCTTTTTATACCAACTATTTCCTAAATTACTAAAAATTTCATATTTATTAGGCGCGTTGATACCTTAAAACTCGTTTGATACATGTCGAAAAAAAAGAAAATAAGTCAATTAGTTGCGCTAAAAAGGGGGCTGATCAGTAAAATTAAATTCAATCACCCATTAATTAGTTATAAACTAATTTTAGTTGCAATGTATGTGCAATAAAAATAATTTCAAAAATTCAAAAACCTCTGAAAAATCCTTGCAAGAAAATGCAAAACTGAAGATGATAACCAGGTTTCATCAGCGATCTAAAAAAGACGTCATGAACGTATGGATGTCGACAAGTACTCGAAGGTAATTCTCCTGGAACGCACTTATTTGTACCTATGCTTCTAGTGAAGACCCTATTCAAAGCATCTTGATATTTGTCAACATGCTTTATGAGGGTCGTGAGTTTCCTAGTAAATTTATTTACCCATTTGTATTCAAAGCTTCTGTCAAGATTAAAGCTTTTGGATTCGAGACGGGACTCTATTTGATGGTAATTAAAGGGAAAGTTGGTCTTGATATCATTGTTCGTAATTCTTTGATTCATCTTGATGCTAATTGTGGATATTTGGATGCGACATACTTGGTTTTTAAGAATATGCAGACAAGGGATGTTGTTTCTTGGAATACAATGATATAATTGATAGTTGACATAAGTTTTACGTTCTTTTGTCTAGTACATACTTGAAACTTAAAATTAGGTACTTGATTTTGATAGCCGATACTTGATTAAGGATTTTCATATTTTTAGAATGATTCTCATTGTTGGAATCAGATTTGTAGGTACTTGATACTTTAAGAAGAAGCGCCTGTGCTTATGAAACTACTGATTATTGATACCTGACATAAGTTTTATGTTTTTGTCTAGTAGATACTTGATAATTAAAATTAGGTGCTTGATTTGGGTAGTTGATACATTATTAAGGATTTCCCTATTTTTTAGAATGATACTCATCGTTGAAATCGAAATGGAGACTGTTATGAAGAAGTAGATGAAAAACGAAAGACACTAGGTTTTAGCAAAGAAATTGGAGACTTTTCAATTTCTTCCCTTTTTGTTTAGTTTGAAAATAATGATAAAAGATTTGAAATTGAAATATATCATGAAAAGAATGATTACATAACTGAAAAATAGAAAAATTATGTATATATTGATTAGACTACTTAAAATCAGGAGATAATTATAATATTTTAGAACAGTAGGAATTGTTAGAGAATATGATAAAATATGTTGTGTATTTGTGTAATTTAACAAAATGACTAACCATCCAATTCGACCCCTTAGATATGGGTCAGATAAAGATTTTCTAAAATTGAATCAAAGATGAATATTTACATGACAATAGTAGAAGAAGTCTGTAACTTCTCCCGAGTTTTAAGTACAAAAGGAAACTCTATTACTTAAAAAAGACTGTTTTCCCTCTGAGGGTTGTAAACAGAGAAGAGATCAAATTTTTATTCCTTTTTGTCTTAAATTATTTGATTTATTTTATTCAGTCAGTCTAAAAAGAATGAAATATTTTTATATTTACTAATATTTTTATTTTAATGGAATAATTTATACCCACATAAATATCTATAACTAATTTTAATCCAAAATTTTTAAAAATATTTCTTTCTTTCTTACCCCTTGTTTAGATGGTTGTCACCCGTTGTATTGTATTGTATTGTTAGTTTAAATATAATGTTTGTTTTGATTGTTACTTGAACTTCATTGTATTGTATTGTTTACATACATCGTTAGGTAACGACGAAAAGATCCATTTTGTCTGACGACTGATTTGGTGTGGTTGCGTCATTACTTTAATATCTTCTTCATATTTTTTTACTTTACTTATTATTTAATAATTTTGTTTTATCATTCACCCTATCTTTTCATGGTATCTACCACATGCCCTATAATTCTTGTAGGATTATCATTCAAATTATGCATATATGAAATTATGTAACGACGGAGAATAATACAATCTATCCAAATATTGTATTCATTGAAACAATATAGGGGGGTGAATTACAATTTTCAAGATAGTTGATTGCTTTAGTTAAGACATAAATAAAATTAACAAGAATGAGATCGACAACAAGCAATTTTATACTGGTTCAGAATACCAATGTGGTGCCTACTTCCAGTAACCTTGGGTCACAAAGGGTTCCTTTGAAGCTCAAAAATGAGTAATGGGTTACAAATGGTATTTTACACTGTTTGATGCACAGATCAGATTTTCAACCTCTCTCAGATTTAGATAGTCTAGAATATCTATCTTTTTTTCTCTTTCTTTACAATTGTTCACATTGGGAGTACAATGTTTGTATTGAGCAGAAAACTAGTAGTACTTTAGGCTAGATGTTTCAATGAGAGCTTCACTATTCGGAAAGAGAGAGTTGCTATAAGAGGCCTCCAAAAACTAGACGTTGGAGATTCCTTGACCCAAGAGATTTCTTCCAATCAAGTATATTGTGGAATCCTTGATTGGGAATGTATCCAGCTTGATTGGATAGTTTTCCTTTTTCCAAGATGTCATTTGCAGCAATCAAGGATAGAACTCCTTGAGTTTCTCCTTTACTTCTAAGTGGATCCTCCATCATCCGATCTTCCTTTTCTGCATATATTCCAAGGATCTTGTGGGTAATCCATATTCGCTTTTTGATCTGTCCTTGAATGTCTGTCTTCCCTTTTTCATTTTACGATTTTTCCTGAAGATAAGTTCATCATCAAAAAATATTAAATTCTAACAACAAACACCACAACGGATGAAATCATGTCATGAAACAAAGAAAAGAATATGCAGCACTCATCAAGCACAAGATCAAATACAAACAAAAAAGCGGAATTAATTACCAAATCTTCAAGCAATACAGCTTCGTACAAACAAGGTAGAATATGCAGCACTCATCAAGCACAAGGGAAAGCTTCAGCCAACATCAATGCTAATTAAATGAAGCTTTTGCAATGTCTCCTGTATGATTGTTTTCCTGCAGCAACTTCTTGTGAGAAGACATTTGTGTTTGAATTTCTTAATCATAAAGTTGGATCACCAATTAATACTTGAAAGACTAGGTATTGTAATGGTTAACTAATTATTATCTAGAAGCTAACAGATCAATAAATCAGACTGATTTGACTGCCGCTAATTAGTTGATGCATTTCCCAAAAGTTCCATAATTAAAAATATAGAATATACATTTGTTAGGAAGTACTCACTCCATTCTATAGAAAGAATGACTTGATTTAAATGAGCATGGAATTTAAAGAACTAAAAGAACTTCACCATTTATTTATTCTATATTAAAGTTAATATAAAATGTACCAAATATTCTTTAATTAGTCTTAGACATGTACCATGGAATATTAGAATTAAAATATTAGCTAAAAAGCAAGATGTTGTTATGAAAATATAAAGTAAGTAGAAGAAAGTAAGGAAAATAAGAGAAAAAATTTCTTACTCTTATTGAATAATATTCAAATGTATATTACAATGGAAGAAACCCTTTATTTTTCAAATGTATATTACAATATTATGTGCCTCGTTAAAAAACCTTACTAGACAAAACCTTGTAGGAAAAAATTCTAGTAAAGAAAAAAGAGTGCACATATTTAATAGTACGCTTTATTAGATGCCACATTAGAAAGCTTAGCCAGCATCAATGCTAATTAATTGCATCTTTTGCAATGTCTACTTTAGGATTGTTCTCCTGCAGCAACTTCTTGCGTTAAGACACTTTGTTTGAATTACATAATATTTCTCAATCATAAAGTTGGATCACCAATTAATACTTGAAAGACTCTATATGCTAATGGCTAATCAATTATTATCTTGAAGCTTACAGATCAAGAAACCAGACTGGTCCGAATTCCGCCAATTAGTTGATGCATTTTCAGTACAATTATTTCACAAAAGTTTCATAATTAAAAGTACAGAATATACATATGTTGGGAACTACTCACTCCATATAAATATACTTCCATGAAAAGGTACATAGGTTATTAGTTAGTGTGTAAGCGATACTTAAGACAACTGATTCTGTTTACGATAAATGCGTAAGTAAATTCTGTGTATACCTCTAGAATGATCCAGTAGAAGCTTTGATTTGTCCATCACCATTTTATGCAAATGAACATGAGTTACATTGTCCTTGAATAAACAAGTAACCACTGGATCAATGCAAATTTAAATGGGTGCAGGAGTAGGGGAAGAGCATGAAAAATTAAAAAAATAAATAAATAAAAAGGACACAAGACACAGGAGAGGAGAACTGGGCAAAACCCTGTGCCTCTCCTCTCTGACACCAAAAATAATTTCTTTATTAGGTACTTATAACCTTCCATGCAACCGCACCCAACATAGCAAAGGCCTAGTTATATTAGCTCACATTTTTTCACTCATACCTCATACTTTGACCTGCCATGCGAGAGCACCCAATATGGCAAAGGCCTGCTAACATAGCTTACTTTTTTCACTCATATACATATATTAACAATTCAAATAATTATAAACATTAAATATAGCTATCATAACTGTAGATACACTATCACGCAGGAGGCTTTAACCTCAATCAATGATACCCAGTCTAAACTCTTCAATCCAAGACATCAATGGAACATCCCCTCAATCTCCATTAAGATCTGCGACATGTAAAATGAATTAGCATATCTTACGCACATAAATGATTAATTCACCTTTTGCAAGCAAACAAAACACAATAAGCATATTTAGATAACTGACAAAGCTCATTTGAATCCTCCTTAAGTGAACACCTTAGTTGCTAAAACCATAACTCCAACCTCCACAGATCTGAGGTTTATCTCCCCCGAACCAGTACAAAAGCATTATATCTACCATCTCTTCCTCAACCGGTTGCTATAATCGACAAATATAGAACCATCACACGGTTCAGATGGTCAACCACCGAGCCATAATAGAAACACCACAAATCCATGTTCAAACGGTAGATTGAAGAATGATCTACACAGATCTGAAGATGAAAGATTAAGAACATAAACTACATGGAAGAGGGAAAGGAGTAAATTGACTAGAAACAATAGTAAGGAGTAACCTGAGCCATAACAGAAGTACCGCAAATCCAAGTTCAAATAGTAGATCGAAGAACAATCTACACAGATTTGAAGATGAAAGTTGAAGAACATAAACTAAATGGAAGAGATCTGGGGGAAGGAGCAAATTAGCTAGCAGCAGGGAGAAGGAGTAAGCCGAGCCATAATAGAAACACTGTAAATCCATGTTCAAAAATGGTAGATCGAAGAACGATTTACACAGATCTGAAGATGAAAGCTAAAGAACATCAACTACATGGAAGAGATCTGGGGGAAGGAGTAATTTGGCTGGCAGCAGGGGAAAGGAGCAAGCTGAGCCATAACAGAAACACCGAAAATCCATGTTCAAAATGGTAGATCAAAGGACAATCTACACTGATCTGAAGATGAAAGCTGAAGAACATAAACTACAGGGGGAAGGAGTAAGCTGAGGCCATAACAGAAACACTGCAAATCCATGTTCAAATGGTAGATCAAAGGACGATCTACACAGATCTGAAGATGAACGCTAAAGAACATAAACTCCATGGAAGAGATCTGGGGGAAGGAGTAAGCTGGTTGGAAGCAGGGAAAAAAGGAGTAAGTTGGCTACAGCAGGAGAAGATATGCATGAAATAAAAGAGGAGGTCGTAATTTATTGAGGTTCTTAAAGGATTGGATTGATCAGATTGACTAGGGATAAGAGATATTTAACGGTTGAGATGAGAGGCGGCAAAGAGATTTACAAGGAATAGGTACTGCAGATGTAATGAATCCTCTATCCACATGGATAATTGGAATTATACGTGGAAATATCAGAGTTCCTTGTTATAATCACTCTAAATTAGTAACAAATCTATAAAGGGAAGAATAATTAATAATAATGAAAAAATAGATTACAAAATTAATACAAACAACTAAGAAGTTAGAGATAACTTCATAAGCATAGTCCTAATTGATTATTTCCCTAATCATTCTCAAAAAAATGATTATTTCCCTAATGAATACATGGACAGTTGTTAACATGCTTCTCACCTCTATGACGATAATAATTTCAGAATTTTACCATAACCAAAAAATACATATACTTTGTAAAAATAAAAAAGTTAAAGAGACTAGAGAACTCGTGGTCAATTGCCAAGGCTATAATAAACAAGGAGCAACAAAAGAAAATCAGTAGAGCATTTAAGATTTAGGTTTTAAGATTTAGGGTTTCAAGGTTCAAGATTTAGCATTTAGGGTTCAAGTTGAAGGTTTAGAATTTAAGATTCAGGATTGGGATTCAAGTTCAGGAAGAGAACAAATCTAGGATAGAAACCAAATTTGAATCTAAATCTAATGTAATAATTGATCCGCAGGAAGTAAAGAAAGCACCTCAATTAGAAATTCCACACGAAGAAGAAAAACAATGTAATATCACACACTGAACAAAAATCAGTCATTCACAACATTCAAGAAAATTATCTCCTTCAAAAAGTGGAAAAAAAGCATTAGGCCTATAAGATATAAGAACCAATATAGATGCCAAAAGTAATAAATGTGTAAGACACATTCAATATTACTAAACTACTCAATGTTGGATTCAAGCTAAAATTATGTTGCTCCAGAGAAACATGGTAATGATTCAATATTACTTTTGAGTCTGAAATTAGCTATTGAAATAATGCAGTAATGTGTTGTAACCTACACAACAATCAAAAGACAGACAAGTTACTCCGTAATACACACCACCTAAATTAGGAATCCATGTGAATTTGAACCACCGACCTCTCAATAACAAGCATCGAGTGCTCCACCATATACCGAGCTCTTGGAGCCATCCAAGAAAGAAATTAACACTCAATTAGAGTACCAAAAAGACCCCAATGTGAAATAGAAATTGATGCAAATTATTGATCAACAGTAATCCAGCAATGCATTGTCATTAATAATAACAACTACACTTCCAACCAACAATCTTGAATACTAATCAACTTGGATCCAAGTTGAGAAGAACATTGATCCAGTAAATAGAAACCCTCAACATAATTTCATCAATACGTGTTTCATCAATATAATATAATATAATATAATATAATATGATATAATATAA
>JAPFFP010073344.1:0-23775 GCA_026153255.1 Solanum medicagineum
CCCTGAACAAGTTATTTCCAGAAAATTCAAAAAAATAAGTCCAAATGCGCAGCCCACCTTGGGGTGCAGACTAAATTATTTTTTAATTTTCATCAAAAAATTATCTTTTGATTTGGTTGCTCTAAAATTTGACTGAGACCATATTCCCACTCAACGTTTTTTTGTAGATCGCAAATCTGGTCTTAGATTTTCCATTAGAGCTTGGGAAGATGCGTTATGCGCACTATCCCATTCTAGGGGTATTTCGGTAAATTCATGGGGCATCACATTATCTCCCCCTTGGGATCATTCATGCTCGAGTGATGAGTAGAGGTGGAAACAAGGCACGAGTAGACTCAAGACTCAATTTAATAATCACTAGACAACTCAAACTTTCGACTCTTCTTCATCCTCTATGAACTCTACTCAGACTCGAGAACAAGAACATCAACTCAAGAATGGTAACATCAATTAAGTTAAGGATAGGTACATTACCTTCGACATCATCATCATTTGGTACGAATAGATGCAGGTATTTGGTCCTCATAGCTTCCTCAGCTTCCCACGTAGCTTCCTCAACAAATTAGTTCCTCCATAGAACTTTGACGGAGGCTATCTCTTTGTTCCTCAGCTTATCAACTTGTCGATCAAGGATTTGGATTGGAACTTTCTCATAAGACAGGCTATCCTTTACTCCGGTGCTCTCAACCGGGATCGCCAAAGTATGGTCTCTCAAGCACTTCTTCAGTATCGATACGTCGAATACCAGATGAATCCCATGTAACTCGGAAGGCGATTCTTACTCATAAGCAACCTTCCTAATCCTCCTCAAAATTTGGTAGGTACCGATATAGAGAGGAATAACTTTCCTTTCTTTCGAACCTCATGACACCCTTCATAAGTGACACTTTTAAGTATACCCAATCGTCCACCTCAAACTCTAAGTCACTTCTCCTCACATCGGTGTAAGACTTTTGACGACTCTGTGCAGTCTTTAACCTCTTCCTAATAACCTTCACCTTCTCCATGGACTAGTGGACAAGATCAGGCCCAATCAACTTAGCTTCACCAGCCTCAAGCCACCCAATCGGGGATCTACACCTTCTCTCATACAAAGCTTCATAAAGGGCCATTTGGATACTTGTATGATAACTATTATTATAGGCAAATTCGATCAATGGTAAGTACTCGTCCCAATTCCCCTTGAAGTCGAGGAGGCAAGCCCTTAACATATCCTCTAAAGTATGAATGGTGCACTCTATCTGACCATCTGTTTGAGGGTGGAAGGCTGTACTCAGATTTACCTTGGTACCCAATCCCTTCTGAAAAGATCTCCAAAATTGGGAGGCGAATTGAGCTCCTCTGTTCGAGATGATAGACAAGGGAACTCCATTCAACCTCACAATCTCACAAATGTACAACTTAGCATACTCCTATGCAGTGTTAGTTGTATTGACTGCCAAGAAATGGGTTGATAGTCATCCTATCCACGATCACCCATATAAATCATGTTGCTTTCGGCACGGTGGTAAACTGGCAATGAAGTCCATGTTGACCATCTCGCGTTTCCATGCAGGGAGTTCAAAATTCTGTAGCAATCCACATGGTCGTTGATGCTTAACCTTGATCTATTGACAATTGGTACACTTAGAAACAAACTCAACAATATCCTTCATTATTCCATTCCACCAATAGACTTCTCTCAAGTCGTGGTACATCTTGGTGGAGCCAAGATGAATAGAGTATCTAGAGTTATGAGCTTCGGCCATGATTCTCTCTCGAACACTATCAACATCAGGAACACATGATCTATCCTAGTATCTAAACACTCCATCTCCTCCTTTGGAGAAGACCATCACCTTTTACTTGTGGACAACTTCTTTCAGTTGGAGTAAGACAGGGTCTTGGTCTTGCTTTTTCTTTACTTCTGTCGCTAAAGATGAAGCAAACCTATTCTGAACATTGACCCCACTTTTGTTGTTTTCTTCAAGTTGTACTCCCAATCGGGCCAATATGTGCACTTCCTTAGCCAACTCTTTCTTCCCTTTCTCCCCATGGGCAGTGCTACCCATAGATAACTTGCTAAGAGCACCAACAACAATGTTAGCCTTACCTGGGTGGTAGAGAATGCTGATGTCATAATCCTTGAGCAACTCCAACGATCTCCTTTGCCGCAGGTTGAGCTATTTCTAACTGAAGACATATTGCAAGCTCTTGTGGTCAGTGAACATGTCTACATGCACTCTATACAAGTAGTGGCATCAGATCTTAAGTGCGAACACCACCACTACCAACTCGAGATCATGAGCCAGATAGTTCTTCTCATGAATCTTAAGTTTCCTAGAAGCATAGGCTATCACCTTACCTCTCTGCATCAACACACTACCCCATCCTAGATGCATCACAGTATATCACAAAGTCTTCTGTCCCATTGAGCAAGGTCAAAACTGGTGTAGTAGTCAATCTAGTCTTTAACTCTTGAAAACTTCTCTCACATTCGTTAGACCACTAGAACTTGAACTTTTTCTAAGTTAACTTGGTCAATGGTGCGGATAAGGAAGAAAACCCCTCAAAAAATCTACGTTCGTAGCCTTCCAACCCCAAGAAACACCTTATATCTGTCACGACCCAAGCCTAGGGCCTAGACGTGACACGACCAATGGGGAACCGAAAAAACCCCAAACAATCCTCTTAACTTATCATTACACATCATTGGTTGCGCAAGCATATGAAAGACATAAATAGTAAGAATAGGGGCAATGCGACTAAGGGGAAAGTTTGCATAGCATCATAATCAAGAGACAAGGAGTCAAAGCTCATATTATAGATATATAGCATGTCCAACAAACACCTCTACTATATAGATAAGAGGGGGGGGGGCAAGACAAAGTAACCGGGCTCACCCTAATAGTCAAAATAGAACATAAAGAAGAGTGTCTCAATACATAATAAGAGAAACATATATAAACGTCCCCGGAATGGAGGACTCACTAACTAGCTTGAGTAGTACCGAACTAGCCACGTGGAGGAGGAAGATGATCAAACTAGGCTCCGGTTCCTACATGGTGATATCATGTAGGCAAGAGTATGCGTTAGTACGTTTAAATGTACTAAGTATGTAGGATGCAATGCAACAAGAGATAGGCATCATAATCAAAATGCATAACCATAGGCAATAGGCATAATATAACAATATGGCATGTATGATCAATGCTTAAGTAAAATATGTTTAAGTAACTCATGCTTATATAGGATATCATATGTGTAGAAGAGACCAAAAAAGATTTCCAAAGTACAAACCCCTTGGTAGGTTGATGATGATCTCACCCCATCACCCTGGTGATGTGGTACAAACCCCTCACATGGTTGGTGATAATCTCAACCTATCACCCTGGTGGTGAAGTAAAAACCCCTCATATGGTTGATGAGTACAAACCCCCATCTAGGTTATCAAGGCACTAGCCCCTTGATTGGCTATCAAGCTACTAAGACCCAGGAATAAATCACCTTTAAATCAGAAAATTTATAAAAAAAGGGGGCTTGGGCATCATGGGTGAAAGGAACCCATGAAAGAAACCTACATACCTTAGTTTTGGAGAAACTCTTGCTGAAGACTGAAAATGGAGGCTTGAAGCTCGAAGAAAATCTTAGATCAGGAAAAGGTTTTGAGACTTGAATTTAGGAGTTAAAAATATGGCTAAGTGTTTGAATATTGGGGAATGTTTAGGATGATATGACGCTGAAATATGGATAAGTATAGGTATATACATATTTGGAAACACTTAGGGCCCAACACATAAAAGCCTTGGACCGAGTTGAAAAAAAAGTCACAAAATAATACCTTTGCACGTCGCGGAAGCGGCACACTTTGCTCTCTGGAAATTGCTTTCTTGAAATTTCATAATTACTAATCTTTCGCACTTAAATCGGGGTTAGTCCTTTCCCCCCCTAAGTTTGACCCTCTGAACAAGAATTTGAAGTCGATTTTACGATATTGCGCATGGATTTTTGAGATATATGAATATTATGATTTCGGGCACTTTCAACGCACATTTTCGAGCACTTTTTGGGGTCGTTTCAATATCTCTCCCTTGGGAACATTCATCCCTGAATGTAAAAGAGACGTGCAAGATAAGAGTGATCATAAACAAATCAGCCCCAACAAGAATGCAACATTACATTTAAAGCACCATTTTCAAAATCTCAACATAAGTGTAAAATTATCATAAATTTGCCAACTTAAACACGAATGCATATGAATGACATAGGAGCCGAAATATAAGACTTAAGATCATATAGTGGACTTAGAATTAGTACCTTAGGCTTTAGTGGAGTGGAACAGATAAGGATACCACTTTTGCTGGTCTGCTTCGGCCTCCCATGTAGCACTTTCGACTTATTGGTTTCTCCAAAGGACCTTAATGGATGCCACCTCCTTGTTCCTCAATCTCTTAACTTGCCTATCCAAAATCTGAACCGAAACCTCCTCATAAGTCAAGTTATTCTCGACAACCCCCACAACATCAAGAGGCACAATAGCATTAGGACACCCACACATTTCCTCAACATAGAGACATGAAATACCGGATGAACTAATGCCATCTCACTAGGTAACATCAACTCATAAGCTACCTTGCCAACCCTCTTTATCACCTCATAAGGACCAACATATCGTAGGAGTCGAATTCCCCTTCTTACCAAAATGAACCACACCTTTCATTGGAGAAATTTTCAAATATACCCAATCACCCACTTTGAATTTAAGGTCTCTTCTCCTCACATTGGCATATGATTTTTTATGACTTTGGGCCATCTTCAACCTTTCCATTATCATCCTAACCTTCTCAAGAGCCTCCATAACCAAATCTGGTCCCAACAAATCTATCTCACCAACCTCAAACCATCCAACCGGTGATCTACAACGTCTCCCATAGAGAGCCTCAAAAGGAGCCACACTAATGCTAGAATGATGGCTATTGTTATAGGCAAACTCAATCAACGAAAGATGATCATCCCAACTACCTTTAAGCTCTAACACACATGCTCTAAGCATATCTTCAAGGGTTTGGATGGTCCTCTCGGCTTAGCCATCCGTTTGAGGATGGAAGGCCATAGAAAGCTTAACTCTAGTACCAAGACCCCTTTGGAAAGATCTTCAAAAATGTGAAGTGAATTGTGCCCCACGATCCGATATGATGGATAAAGCTACCCCATGAAACCTTAACAAGTCATGAATGTTCAACCTTGCATAATCTTCAGGCCCATATATGGTCTTAATCGGTGTAAAGTGAGCCGATTTTTTCATCCTATCAACCATGATCCAAATGGAATCAAAACTTTTTCTAGTCTTAGGCAATCCAACCACAAAATCCATATTTATCTCCTCCCACTTCCAAGTACGAACCTCGATGTCTTAGGTTAGGCCACTCGACCTTTGATGTCCGGCTTTGACTTTTTGATTGGCAATCGAAAACGAATTTGGCAATATCCCTCTTCATCCCTCCCCACCAATACACATCCCTCAAGTCTCTATACATTTTGGTGGAACCGGGATGGATGTAATAAGAAGAGTTATGTGCCTCATCAAGGATATTTCTATCAAACTATCAACATAGGGTACACACAACCTACCTTGGTACCTAAGGGCACCATCTTCCCCTTAGGAGAAGACCTCCACCTTGCCCTGTTTCACCAAGGCCTTCAATTCTAACAAGGAGGGATCAGGGTCTTGTTGTGCCATCACCTCATCAACCAAAGAAGACTTAGAACCAACAACAACAACAACACCACTACCAACCTCCTCCAATCTAACCCCTAACTAGCCAACCGATGCACTTCCCTAGCCATCTCCTTCTCACTACCATCAACAAGAGCTAGGCTAACCATAGACACCCTACTCAATGCATTCGCCACAACACTAGTCTTACTGGGATGATAATGCACACTCATATCATAGTCTTTAAGAAGTTTAATCATCTCCTTTGCTTCAAGTTGAGATCTTTTTGAGTGAAGACATATTGAAGGCTCTTATGATCGATGAGCACATCAACATGCACCTCATACAAGTAGTTATGCCAAATCTTTAATGCAAACACAATGACGGCTAACTCTAGATCATGGGTAGGGTAGTTCAGCTATGACCTTACCATTTTGCATCTAGACACAACCCAAACAAACCCAGGAAGCACCACAATATACCAGAAATCCCTCAAGCCCATCTGGTAGTGACAATATAGGAGCAGACGCAAGCTTATCTTTCAATATTTGGAAGCTCCTCTCACACTCATTGGTCTACAAAAACTTAACCTTCTTTTGAGTCAATTTTGTCATAGGGGAAGCAATGGAGGAGAACCCATTCAGAAACCTTCTATAATAACCCGTTAGGCCCAACAAGCTCCTAATATCTGATGGAGGCAATGGTCTAGGCCAATTTCTAATCACATTGGTCTTCTTAGGATCCACTTTAATATCATCCCCTAACACCATATGTCCTAGAAAGGCAACCTCCTTCAACAAATATTCACACTTTTCATACTTGGCATACAAATTCACCTCCCTCAATCTTTGCAACACAACCCTCAAATGACCCATATGCTGCACCCTACTATGTGAATAGATTAAAATATCATCAATGAAGATCACAACAAAGGAGTCAAGGTAGGGTTTGAAGACCGTATTCATAAGGTCCTTGAAGATGGCAGGTGCATTGGTCAACCCAAAAGACATCAGAACAAACTCATAATGCCCATGTCTAGTCCGAAAGGCCATCTTTGGAATATTACTCCCTCACCTTCACTTTATAATACCCGGACCGAAGATCAATCTTAGAGAAACAGCTAGCCCCTGGCAATTGGTCAAACATGTCATCAATCCTTGGAAGAGGATACTATTTTTGATGGTGACCTTATTGAGTTGCCAGTAGTTAATACACATCCTAAGGGGCCCATCCTTCATTTTCACAAACAACACCAAAGCACCACAAGGTGATTGGCTAAGTCTAATGAATCTCTTTCAACTCCTTCAACTCCGTCGGGGCCATACGATAACGGGGAATAGAAATGGGTTTAGTATCGAGGAGGCAATCGGTCAAACATGTCATCAATCCTTGGAAGAGGATACTATTTTTGATAGTGACCTTATTGAGTTGCCAGTAGTTAATACACATCCTAAGGGGCCGATCCTTCATTTTCACAAACAACACCAAAGCACCACAAGATGATTGGCTAGGTCTAATGAATCCCTTTCAACTCCTTCAACTCCGTCGGGGCCATACGGTAAGGGGGAAAAGAAATGGGTTGAGTATCGAGGAGGAGGTCTATGCCAAAGTCTATTTCCCTTTCAGGAGGAACATCGGGAAAGTCGTTTTGAAAGACATCAAGAAACTCATTTACAATCGAAACCTACTCTATGGGAAGGACTTTAGACTCCACATCCCTAGCCCTTACAAGATAATACAAACACCCCTTAGAGATCAACTTACGAGTTTTAATGCAAGAGATGAACTTACCCTTGACCACCGCATCATGACTTTCCCACTTAAGGACGGGTTCATTTGGGAATTGAAACTTGACCCTACGGGTTCTACAATCAATAGAAGCGTAATAGGTATGCAACCAATACATCACAAGAATGACATCAGTGTCAACCATGTCTAACTCAACAAGATCACAAGGAAACACTTTATGCAAGATACAAATAGGACAACTTCTATAAACTTTCCTAAGATGCACCAATAGGAATAGATACTTCATATGACTCATACAATAACTCGGGGTCAACATGGAACTTTTTAGCAACAAAAGGGGTAACAAAGAAAAGAGTGGCACCTGGATCAATCAAAAGAATATAAATCAAAGTCAAAGATTTTCAATATACCGGTAACAACGTGGGGAACCTCACCAACCCTTGCCTCCCATGTAGTGCATAAAATCAATTGTGCCTTGTGGCATCACCTTGATGACCACCCATACCCAATGGAACCGCCTTTGCACCCCATCCTTTGTTACGGTTTCTTGGACAATCCACCTTTTTGTGACCAAGCTCCCCACATTCAAAGCATGCGTTAGAATATTTCAAAAAAGAGCCTTTATAATTTCTTTCACATTTAGAACACACATCAATAGGAGCCAGACCACCAACACCTTGGGTCCTAGGGAAGTCATTGGCCAACCCCCTATTAGTAGCATGGGAAGACCCTTGGCCTTGGTGAAATCTAGCACCATTTTGGAACTTACCCTCCAAGCAGGCCCTCTTCGCCTCATAGCCCCTTCTCTTCCTCAACTTTTCCCCTCCATTTGTTTGGCATATGTCATTAATCGGGATAAGTCAATATCACTAATTAGCATGGCGGATCGACATTCATCACTCACCAAGTCTGAGACCCCTATCACAAACTTATTCATCCTAGATCTATGATCGACCACCAAATGAGGGAGGAGCATACTTTGAAAGTTGATTGAACTTGAGGGCATGCTCCCTCACACTCATGGAACCTTGTTTCAAGTTCATAAACTCTACCAACTTGGCTTCCCTAAGCTCAAGAGGAAAGAATCGATTAAGAAAAGCCAATTTGAACTCCTTCCAAAGCACCACATTACCATTTCCTTTCTCCCCCTTACATTGGTCATACCATATTTGGGTTACCTCTTTTGTGTTGGTATGCCGCCAACTCTGCCTTTTCATTCGGCCCAACACCCATGATATTCAAAATCTTGTAGACCTCATCAATGAACCCTTATGGATCTTCATCCACCTTTGACCCATAGAACACTAGAGGATTCATCCACATGAAGTCCCTTAACTTAGCTCCCGAGGTAGTAGTATGAGGGGCTTGGGCCCCTTGATTGACTTTGTTGGCCACAACTTGCGCAAGCATAGTGAGAGCATCCCACAGCTCACCATTGATAAGTTGCTCCTTGGGAATTTGGCCCTTCTTCCTCAAGTGTTAGGCATGATATAGCATAGCAAGAACAATCATTGAGGGGTAGAACTTACCACAGCTCTATAGCATAACTTAGAACATGAAAAAGGGAAACATTTCCTAAAACGTCTCATAACCTCATATTCATAGTCATGGCGCCCTTCACAACCATGAATAGGACTTAAATCAACGCAGTGTGTTGGACTCCAAGGATGTATCAACCTAGTGCTCTGATACCAAGTTTGTCACGACCCAATCCTAGGGCCTAGACATGATACGACAAATGGGGAACCCGAAAGAACCCCAAACAAGCCTCTTAACTTATCATTACACATCATTGGTCGTGGAAGCATATGAAAGATATAAAGAGTAAGAATAGGGGTAATGAGACTAGCAGGAGAGCTTGCATAACATCATAATCAAGAGACAAGGAGTCAAAGCTCATATTATAGATGCATAGCATATCCAGCAAACACCTCTACTACATAGATAAGAGCGGGGGCCAAGAAAAAGCTATCGGACTCACCCTCAAAGTAAAAATAGAACATAAAGAAGAGTATCTCAATACATAATAAGATAAACATAGATAAACGTCCCCGGAATAGAGGACTTACCAACTAGCTTGAGTAGTATCGTACTAGCCACATGGAGGAGGAGGATGATCAACCTGCGCTCCAGTCCCTACATGGTGATATCATGTAGGCAAGAGTATGCATCAGTATATTTGAATGTACTAAGTATGTAGGATGCAATACAACAAGAGATAGGCATCATAATCAAAATGCATAACCATAGGCAATAGGCATAATATAACAATTTGGTATGTATGATCAATGCTTAAGTAAAACATGCTTAAGTAACTTATGCTTATATAGAATATCATATGTGTAGAAGAGACCAAGCAAGATTTCCAAAGTACAAACACCTTGGTAGGTCGATGATGATCACACCCCATCACTTTGGTGGTGTAGTACAAACCCCTCACATGATTGGCAATCAAGGTACTAATCCCCCCCTCCCTGATAAGGTTATCCGGGCTCTTAGTACCCCGGATTGGACATAGTCTGATGCAATACTTTATGTAGAGTATATCATATACACAAGCTCTGTTCAACATCATATAGTCATTCATATAATATCTCATGCTTTGGACCTTCAATTCATCAAGAAACCACATCCGGACATTTTATCAAACACTTAGAAGTGTGTAGTGCTAGTGTAAAACTATGCAATTCAAGAGTGAAATCATGCTAGTAAATTCAATATAAAAGCTTTAGTAGATACTTAGTATCACCCTCAATCAATAAACATCAAAACCCTTCACCAATCATTCCAATAGATCTTAGATTCATATCTCAAAATATGGTAAAACATTCACGATTTCATATGCCAAACATAGTGTGCTGTGATTTTCATAATAATCAAGACCCATGAATAAATCACCTTTAAAACATGCAATTTGTAAGAAAAGGAAGTTTGGGCATCATGGGTGAAAGAAACCTATGAAAGAATCCCACATACCTTAGCTTTGGAGAAACTCTTGGTGAAGATTGAAAATGGAGGCTTGAAGCTTGAAGGAAATCCTTAGATCCGGAAGAGGTTTTAAGACTTGAATTTAGGAGCGAAAAATACGGCTAGGTGTTTGAGTGAGTATTGGGGAATATTTAGGATGATATAAAGGTGAAATATGGCTAAGTATAGGTAAATAAACGTTTAGAAACACTTAGGGCCCAAGACTTAAAAGCCTTGGACTGAGTTGAAAATAACAGTCACAAAATAATACCTTTGCGCATCGTGGAAGCGGCGCACTTTGCTCTCTGGAAATTGCTTTCTTGAAATTTCATAGTTTCTGATCTTTCGCTCTTAAATCAGGGTTAGACCCTTTTCCCCTAAGTTTGACCCCTCGAACAAGAATATGAAGTTGGATTTTTGATGTCGCATATGGATTTTGAGATATATGAAAATTACAATTCTGGGTACTTTCGAAGCACATTTTCTGGCACTTTTCGGGGTCATTTCAATATCATTTGGAGAGGTTGTTCTGGGCCGATTCTTAACTGCTTCATTCTTCTGGGCGTCTACTCGAATACCATCACCCGAGACAACATGACCTAAGAAGGCCACTAACTTGAGCCAAAACTCACATTTCAAAAACTTCGCATACAATTCATGATCTTTGAGAGTTTGCAAGACCACTCTAAGATGATTGGCATGCTCTTCTTCATCCTTGGAATATACCAGGATGTCACCGATTATAATCACGAACATGCCAAGGTATTTTCTGAATACTCTGTTTATCATGTCCATAAAGGCTGCATGTGCATTAGTCAACCAAAGGATATAACTAAGAACTCAAATTGACCATACCTTGTTCTAAAGGCTATCTTTGGAATATCACATTCCCTTACTTTCAGCTGATGGTAATCCGATCTGAGGTCTATCTTGGAGAAATAATTGGCACCCTGAAGTTGGTCAAACAGATCATCTATCCTATGGAGAGGACACTTATTCTTTATGGTGACCTTGTTCTGTTGTCAGTAGTCTATGCACATTCTGAGAGGCCTTGTCTTTATTTCGCACAAATAGGAGAGGAGGACCATAAGGAGAAACACTAGGCCTATGAAACCCTTCTCTAATAAGTCTTTCAATTGTACATTCAACTCTTTCAACACAACGGGGGCCATCATATAATGTGGAATTGAGATAGGTTTGGTGTCGAGGAGAACCTCAATCCCAAAGTCAATCTCTTTATCAGGAGGGACTCTGGGAAAATCCTCAAGAAATGTGTAACAACCCCAAAAAGTGCCTGAAAATGTGCCTTGGAAATGCCCGGAATCGTGATTTCCATATATCTCAAAATTTGTACGTGATATAGAAAATCTGAATTCATATTATTGTTCAGGGGAAAAATTGAGTGGGGAATGGGTCTAACCCAAATTTTAGAGCAACCATAGCAAAATTTAAAATTCCAAGTGAGCAACAAAAATAGTGTGCCTGCGCGCCCCTAGCGCGACGCGGCTGGCACGCCGCTGCCTTATTTTGTGCCAAGTTATTTTATTCCGGTCCAAGGCTTTTGGGTCTTGGGACTAAAACTTCCCATACATAAAAATACCTATACTTAGCCTTATTTCACCCTCGTATCATACAAGACATTCCCCAATACTTTGTCAAACAGTTAGACTAATGTTTCATCCAAATTCAAGTGTCCCAAACTCATTCCGGATCTCAAGAAATTCCTTCAAGCTTCAAGCTCTCATTCAAATCTAATTCAAGCTTATTTATGTCATTTAAGACCATCGTGGGTCCCCTAATCGCACCAAGTTCAAAGAAATTTTTGTTGGCTAAGTTTTGCACAAGTACCGGTGGCAGGGTAAACTTTAAAGCGGTATATCTCTTAGCATACAAAGAACTAGGTGGACCACGACCTACCAAATCAAAGATCTTTGAGTTAGCTTTCCACGCACTTAGTTTCAACTTATTTAGAGTTCAGATGAAGAAGTTATGCCCATTTTCGTAGAACTTGTATGTGTAGGGGTATATACAGGATTTTGCCAAATTCCACCTCATTAATGGCATTCCGTAAATTTAGCCAGTTCTATTGGTACTTTGGAAATTCCTATGCTCTCTTAACAACTCCTAAAGACCTAACCTTATTCCTAAAGATCAAATTCACTCCTCCCAATTGGAATACACTCTCAAATCCTCTCAAGAGCTTCCATCAAAACCCCTAATAAAAATTCAAGGGAACTCAAGAGCAAGCTTTGGATTCCAAGAACCACTTACAAACTTCAAGTCTTTCACAACTCAATTTCAAGAAATTTAAGGTCTTATGGTATGTGGGTTTCATTCATGGGTACCTTTCACCTATGAAGCCCAATCTTCCATTTCTATGAAAATTACATGTTTTCGAGTTGTGTTGCTTATGGGTATTATTCATTAGAGATTATGATCATATACTATATTGGGATTTTATGAAAGTTTGGTTGAAAATACATGATTACTCATTTTTAAGCCTATACCATGAGATGATTTACCTATTATGATTGTGCATGTTTTAAGCTATAGAACTATGATCTCTTTTGATATTTGATGAGGGTTTTCAATGTATTTTGCAAGATGGTATTACTAAGTATTGGTTAGATGTTTTACTTCATGTTTTATTGCATAGTTTCACTCTTGATTTTCATGGTGTTTCACCAGCACTACACACCCACCAAGTGTTTGATAAAATTTTCGATTTAGGGTTCTTGAGGGATTGATGGTCCAATGCATGTCTTATGCGTTGAATGACTATATGTGTGTTGAAAGAAATGTATATATGTGTGTTTAAAGCATGTAAGGCACCTATGGTATTGCAATTGAATTGTTGGGTTCTCATGTTATTATGTTCTTGGGAATCCTTGATGAGTTATTGAGTCCTTATGCTAAGGTTTATGCTCTTGTGAATTGTGAAGCCTACTAGAAGGGGTTATGAACTATGTTATATGCTTTACCCTCTAGCACAAGGCCAATTCCTACATGTAGGGGTTATGAACTATGTTGTATACCTTACCCTACGGTATGAATCAATGCTACTCACTTACTCATATCCACACGTAGGGGTTATGAACTACGTTGTACTCCTTACACTCATGTGTGATTTGAGGTTATGCAAGGTACTCACATGTTGGGGTTATGATCTATGCTAACTTCCACCCGCATGTGCTATTTCACTTACTCATTTCTACATGTAGGGGTTATGAACTATGGTGTACTCCTTACCCTCGTGTATGATTTGAGGTTATGCAAAGTACTCATATGAAGAGGTTATAAACTATGTAGAATGCCTCACCCTCATATGCACACATGTAGGGGTTATGATCTATGCTACCTTCCTACCCTCATGTGCTATTCCTTATCTCTTGTTCACATATAGGGGTTATGAACTATGTTATCTCTTTACCCTCATGTACTACCCATTACCTACTAGAAGAGGTTATGACTCATGCTATATCCCTCACCCTCTAGTACAAGGTATTTGGATGATTTAATCATGTCATCTTATTGTGTTAAACAAGTTATGCAAGTATGATTATTTTCAAGCATGTTTTGCTACAAGCATTGTTCATGCATACCATGTTGCTAATATACTATCTTTTGCTATGATTATGCATTTTGATTATGTTGCCTATCTCTTTTTGCATTGCACCCCACATACTTAGTACATTCCAACGTAATAAAGCATACTCTATGCCTACATGATATCACCATGTAGGAACTGGAGCCCCGCTTGAGCATCTCTACCCACGTGGCTAGTACAGTTCCACTCAAGCTTGTTGGTGAGTCCTTCATTCTGGGGACGTTGCTTATGATCTCATGCTATGTTCTAAAACTATCTTTCGTTTATGTATACTTTGATTATGAGGGTGAGCCCGGTTACTTGTCTTGGCCCCCGCTTAGTATCTATGATTAGAGGTGTTGTTGAACATGTTATGTATCTATGCTATGAGTCTTGACTCTCTTGATTCTTGATGTTTATGACATAGAAGTTTACCCTTAGTCCCAATTTCCCTTGTTCATGCTTATCTCTTATTTTTATTTTAATTGCTCCTGTGACTAAGGATGTGTAATGATATGCTATGAGGCTTGTTTGGGGTTCCTTCGGGTTCCCCATTCGCTGTCACGTCTAGGCCCTAGGCTTGGGTAGTGACAAAATACTTTAGGAAACTCATTTACAATCAGGACCAACTCTAGACTAGGAGACTCAACATCATTAGACTTGAACGAGATGGTAGATACAACCTTTAGATATTAGCTTTATGGATCTAAGATAGGAGATAAACTTGCCCTTCAGTGTAATAGAACTCCCTTTCCACTCTAGGACTAGTTCATTAGGAAATTGGAACTTAACAATCTGGGTCCTGCAATCAACGGAGGCATAACACTGACTGCCCAACCTAAGAGCGGACAACTAATGCGTTTCACTTATTGAACAGGGTTGTATTAAGCCAATCCATGCCAAGGATCACATCAAAATCCACCATTTCCAACTCTACCAAGTCAGCCAAGGTATCTCTATGATAGATAGTACAAAACAATCTCTATATACCCTCTCAGCTAGGATAGACTTACCAGTAGAAGTGGATACAGAAAAGGGTTCAAGCAAACACTCTGGAAGAATCGTAAACCTACTAGCCACATAAGGAGTCATAAAAGATAAAGCAGCACCTCATTCAAGCAATGCATAATAATCAAAAGTGAAAACTCTAAGCATACCTATAACAACATCTAGTGCCACCTCCTGATCATAATGATTTCCCATTAGATAGAGATGGTTTGTCCCGCCTCCAGCACCAAAAATACCCCTCTGATGATTGCCAGCTGGGGGTGCTGGAGAGGACTGTGCTTTATTGCTTCCATCACCCCATCTTCTCATCGGGAACTCATTCATGAAGTGACCAGTCTATCCACATATGTAACAAACATCTGTGCCCATACGACACTTACCCAGATGAAGCTTGCCACACTTACAGTGGGGTGGCTTTTCCCTCGAACCTTAGATCACACTAGCCTGGGAATAAGAACCCTAAGCCTTAAAATTCTGGTAACCATAAGACTTTTGATCATACCTATTTTGTTGGACGAGCGCACTCGCTGTAGAGGGTACATAACTAGATGACCTCTTCTGAAAGTAGGATTTATCACCCTTATTCTGTCTCTGCTGGCTAGGCTCATGCCCTGCTGATTTGGCTTTCTTGCTCAAATGCTCTTCTCTATCTTTATTTTTATCTTCCTTAGTTTGCTGGGCATATACCATAATCCGGGGGATGTCCATACCTAGGATCAACAACACTGCTTCGCACTCCTTCTTTACATGCCTGCCCAAGCAAGACACAAACTTTCTCATCCTTGCCCTTATGTTTTAGACCATCTCAGGAGCATACTTGGACAGCTTAATGAATTTGAGGCTGTACTCCTTAACTATCATCCCCTTTTGCTTTATGTTCACGAACTCATCAACCTTCACCTCCCTCAACTCTTGGAGAAAGAAGTGGTCGAGGAACGCAGTCTCAAACTCATCCCACTCAGCAGGCTCAACACCCTCACCTCGACTATCCTCCCACTAGTTATACCGGACATTTGCAATATCCTTAAGCTAGTAAGAGGCAATTTCGACTCCTTCAAACGAAGTGCACGCAAAGCCCTCAGGATGTTCCATATTTCATCAATAAAATTCTGCAGGTCCTTCTCCACCTTCAACCAAGTATAACCTGATGTGTTCGTCCTTAAGAACTCTATGAGCCTAGTTATAGTTGTGGGCTCTTGGGAGTTGGAACAAAGGACCTGAGGACCTCAACTATTATTCTGGGAGGCCATTAGCTGAGTGAGTATAGTAATGGCTCCCCTTAATTTTGCCTCTGAGGTGGAGGCTGGCTGTGCAAGAGGTGCCTGCGGAGTCTCAGCTATTCCGACCAGTCGACCCCTTCTTATCATCACTGTCTGAGTAGGGACCTCTGGTGAGGGATTCTCAGTGTTGGGGCTGAGGCATCTCTTTGGGAAGTAGTACATTTTGGAGGCTTGATCTGCAAACGTGTAACGCATGAATTAGAAAAGTGTTTTCATAGAGTTAAACTCTACCGCACGAACTCAGAATACAGAAGAAGGGTAATCATTCCTAATGTCCTATAGCCTCCTTTTTATGAAGTCTGGTGCACAACACACCTATAAACAAGACTCTACTAGACACGACTTCATAGACTACCTAGGACTCTTGAACTTTGTGCTCAGATACCAAGTTTGTCATGCCCCGGGAGGATACCCTAGATGTGGCCGGCACTCAAAGACTATTGCTAATCCCCAAGCGTACCACTCGATCTTAAAATAGTTATTCATTCAACTATACAACAGAAAATATTAGAATATAAGATATGTAGTGGTGGGCAACTCAACTCAACTCAACTCAGTCATATCTACATCAAGAGTAAGTCATAGGCCAAAGACTACTCTCAACATCTATGTCATAAAAATAGATTTAAGAAAACTCAGCTTAGAAAGGGGAAAGACCCAAACATCAAAGCCATTATCTCTATGTCTATGAAGCCTCTACTTCTACAGTCTAGGAAGGTACCATGACAGGCCATGGCTAACACAAGCTCAAAAGAAATAACATAAATCATGTGAAAGGAAAATAAATGGTATCCTTTGAATACAGGGGAGGGCTCACCAATCTCTGTGGCTACGAAACTCTGAATCTCAATGATTCGCTTGCTGAAGAAATGATGCAGTACCGAGTGGCATCAGTACATGGAATGTAATGTGTGTAAAATAGCTGAATGAAATAATATATGTGCAAATAGCATGGAATAATCTCAACTTATAAGATACTAACTCAGAATGACATGCACTCATCTCAAATAACGATAAGAGGTAGACAATAACTCATCAACACCAATCAAGACTCAAATCATCAACTGAACATCAAAGTATTATCAGTATGGTACCTATCTGGAGTTTCTCGGACCTATAACCAGCACCTATGAGCTAGTGATGATACAATGAAGCAATGTCATTACGGCATCCACCCAGTACCTTGCCGGGGTAAAGGATGTGGCATCTATGGATCCATAATAACATCAAGTCCTCTTTGGGGACTAAGGAAACATTCGTTTTCACGATCCAATCCCCTCCTATGATGGTCATGTAGTTATGAGTACGAGTGGGACCTAATGTTACTCATTTCGATACTCGATACTGCTTCCAGGACTCAACATGTTCGTAAATATCAAACATCAAGATTTCTCATCATTTAGTCTCTTTTGGAAAAAGAACATCAACTCATCTCATCAACCATCAACTTAATGGATTAGGAACATTCTTTTAAGATTAAGTTCAACCTCTTTAAGAACCTAAGGACATCAATCTCATTAATAACAATCATCGTCAAACTCAATTCAGGACCACAACCATAACCACAGCTGATAAGCACATTAATACGATCAAGGCACTAGACATCAACCCTAAGTTCATTCTTGCAATCTTTAACAAAGAAATCATGTAGAATTTTATATGCTAATTCAAATAAACCATTTAAATAATAAATCAAGTTTCTGATGATCATTAACTTAAGAAAATATGTAAGATAAGTATAATTTTCAATAGAATACTCAAGAATATCACATATAGAACTCGTGACATTCAACTGTCAACTTACTTGAATCAATGGGGCACATGGAAGAACAATTCCATGCTTTAAGTTAGCCTTACATACCTGAGATGAAGAATAACTCAAGTTTATTCAAGGAATTGACCCCAAATCTTGAAAATCTCAAGTTTTCTCTTCTTTTTCTTTTAAGAACTCTCACTTGGAAGCTAGGAAAAATCGGTTTTGAAACCCTTAATCTGAAGAAAATGACCCTTATACACATTTTTGGAAGTTAGGAGGGGTTGAGAAATGACCAAGATGCCCTTCTCGGTAATAAAAGAATAAAATCTCACCCAAAAACACCATGTTCGCGTCACGCCTGGGGCGCAAACATATGTATTTTTGTGAAAATTCCCTGAATGAGTTATTTCCAAAAAACAGAAAAAAACAAGCCCAAGTCTGCATCCTAGATTCGTCGCACTTGGGGCGTGGACTGAAACTGTTTTTCGGTTTTCATTGAAAAATTGTCTTTCGATCTGGTCGCTCTAAAATTCGACTGAGACTATTTTTTCACTTAATATTTTGTGCTGATCGCAAATCCGTTTCGAATTTTCTATTGGAACTTGGGAAGATGTGTTATGCGTGCTATCCTATTCTAGGGTTATTTTGGTAAATTCATGGGGCGTCACACATATGCAACTCAGTAAAATAATATACTTTTACTATTGGAAAATTTCTATTACTAACAACCATCACCATATGAGTGAGTTATGATACAATGAACTGGTGACATTGCCACAATCACCCCTTACTTGCCATAATGAGGGATGTAACATCAATGAATCTGATATAAAAGTCCTCTTTTAGGACAATAGAGGTACTTTTCTTATCCTATACTGGCTACATAGTTTACTAGATTCAAGTTAATTATACTCTTACCCAAATTGGTGCTACTACTTCTCCCAAAATATGTGCTTATATTATCATCCCGTCTAGTCCGATAAACTTTAATTTAAAACTCAAACTCATCTCAAAACGTCATCATCATCTTTCATAAACATTATGCTTTAAAATCATTTACCTCATCATCAAACTCTTCCTCAAGTCATCATTTACTCAATGCTCAGTTTCACTAAAACTAGCATCATTTCAGTTTGAAAATAAAATTTTGTTTTGTGTATGAAAACCATCAATCTCAACATCAAATAATGCATGAAAAAGTCATGAACATCAACTCAATTTGGGTTTATGAGAAAGTAACCACAAACAATGATTCTAATAATAAAATTATAGAAGTTTTAATGCATAGTTATATAGAATTTAATAGAAGAAGAATTAACTTAATTGAATTTCAAAAACTAAGGTTTGACTCAACTTAAAATGAAACTTAGATATTGGATGTGCGGAAGAACTATCAAGCCCCATGAGGGTACCCTTAGCGTGGCTGGCACTCAGAAACTATTGTTAGCCTCGAAGCAAGCCACTAGATCTCATCAAATTCAATCACTATATAATAGCGGAAGACATTAATATATAAGAATATGTAAAGAAAGGAAATGACAATTAATAAATAAAGTCCAAAGGCCAAACATCTCATCTATAAACTAAGCAAGACTAGTATGAAAGAAAAGTAGTCAACATTACATCCAATCACAACTCAACAGTCTAGTCTATGAAGCCTTTAAAACAATTGAATAATGGTGCCAATGACAGACCTATGGGTACCTCTAAATAGTATAAGATAAGTCTAACTCAAACTAGAATGGAAACATAATGTCCTTAGAGAGTAGGGGAGGGCTCACCAATCAACTGAAAAGCAAATAGGCCATCAACAGGGCACCTACTGATGATTACTAGTACCTGTCTCTACATCATTAAAAGATGCAAGCCCAAATAGATGTTAGTACGTGGAATGTACAAGCATGTAAAATGGCAGAAAGAAACATTTATAGGAAAAATAACACAATCTCAAATAACTCAACTCAAAAAATGGGAACTCAATCATCATGTAAAGAGTCTGAAGTAAGAACGTAATTTAGACAATGACTACTCATCTATCATCCACATCTAATCTATTCAGAGTACTATTAAGGCCTATTTAGGAGTTTCTCTAAACGACAATCATCACCTATGAGCTGGTACTAATACAAAGAAGCGATGTTATTGCCACATTCATCCAATATCTTACTAAGGGTATAAGACATCCCATCAGTTGAACCAAAATTAGTAACATCAAGTCCTTGTTTTGGGACAATAGGAAATATTCAATTTTACGGTTCAGTCCTCTCCTACATCGGCTACGTTGTTATTGAGTTCGAGTTAGACTTACTCTTACTCAATTCAATTGTAAATACTCCTCCCAATACTCAATATGCTCATAAGAAATCAACCCTATGGTTAGCTATTCATCTAGTCTCATTGGACATTTTTCAACTCAACTCATCACATCTGCTATCAACTCTTAGGTTACATCATTTTAAGGTTTAGCTCTTGACTCATAAGGACTCAATCATACATCGTTCTAGCTCATAGCATTTAGGAGAACAAATGTAGAATTAAAACATTTAGGGATTCCATAATCTCTTTAGGCTCAAATTATGCTCATGCATGTTCATGTAAGTAAAATATATGAAAATAATAAGAAATCATACTAGGGTTCATGTAGTATGGAAAAATTATTTAATTCATAAAAATAGTAAGCAAAATTATGTAGGAATACATTATAGTTTAAGAAAAACCTTCAAGAACCATTCATGGGAGACTCAATTTACTCACAACTCCATTAATCCGAGTTATGGGGCACATGGCTGCATAGAATTCATGTTTTGGTTAGCCTTACATACCTGGATGTTTTGAACCTTGAGCTAGCTTGGAAGAATTCTCAAGTTTGTCTTCAAATCCTAGCCATTCTTCTCTCTTGAAACTTTGCTTTTATGTTTGAGAGAGTATTTTAGCGTAAAAGGATTAATCTGACATGTTTAGGGCTTTATTTAGGTATAAAAATATAAATTTCAGGCTGTGAAAGGGTGGAAAAAGACCATAATATCCTTTCTTAAAAAAAATCAAAAGTCGTCCACGGGCCCATTTACGGCCAATAGAAAGTTCCATGGCCTGTAGGGACCTTTCTGTAATGTTTTGGCCTAATTTTGGGGTCTCTGGTTCACCTTCCCAAGCCCAATCTATGGCCCTTAGAAGGTGCTACAACTCGTAGATTGGTCCGTAGAATCTAGGACCAAAATTTAAAGTTTTAGGACCTTTCTACCATAAGTTAGTAGACGGACCGTACTTCAATTTACGACCCATAAATAGGTTTCATAATACGACTCTGCCCGAGCAGTCTTTAGTAAAATGACCATAACTTTTGACTCCAGAACTCTAAATGAGGTGAAACCAGTTGTGTTAGAAAGCTAATTCAAAGAGCTTTCATTTAGTAGGTTATTGGACATCTAATTTATTGTGTGCTATGAGTTATGATCATTTAAAGTTGACCCTTTCATAATCCAACACTAGAAACTCAATTTATAGAAAAGGTTTGAACTCTTCTAAGTACGGTAGGCCTCTTATGACCCTAATACACTTCTTACATATAAGAATGAGGGTTGAAACATAGGTATATATGAGGGTAGAGTTATGGGTTTCACACGAATACAATTCAATGCTATGATAGCCTTACATACATGAAAAAATTGAAACCTTTACGAGAAATTAGAAGACCTAGGTAGAATAGTGGGTAAGGGTTCTATTAGGTACTGATAAGGGATTTATTTTAATCCTAGAATATTCAAGATTTAAGAACAGGACTAGAAATGACAGATTTAGTCCTCATAAAAATTGGCGGACTGAACTAGAAGACCCCATCTATGGATTGTGGTTAAGTCTACGGCTCGTGGATTCCCTTGTAAAAACTAGAAAGTTTAAGGCTAGGTCTACAACCAAGGTTCTACGAGTTGTACTCATGGGCTCATGGAACTGGATACAAATATTAGTGTTTAAGGCCTGGGTCAATGATCACCCTTTACACATCATGGACCCTTCTACAAGTCTATAATGTATGTTTGTATATGAGATTCAGAGAGTATGATTTTTGGGCCAAAATTTACGAGGGACAAAATTTATGAGACCAAGACTATGACTCGTAGACCCCTTTGAGGATGGTTGACGGACTTGACCTCAGAGTCAAGGCCTAGATTCTATGAGGCTTTGTCTACGCCTTGTAGAATCTTCTACGGCTTGTGGACTGGCCCATGGTTTGGTCCTTGGTTTATGACCTGGAGAAAGGATCTAAGAGATCTCTCTTATGGCTCATAGGCCTATCTATGAGATGTAGGTTGGGCTTGTACTCCTAGTCTATAGCAAATTCAAAGTTAATTTCCTGAGTTGTTTGACCTTGTAAGTTAGAATATTTTAGGGGGAATTACAATCAAACTCTATTTGAGCTCAAATTTTATGGGTGCATTGGTGGTGACCTATTAAATAATAACTATTATTTTTGAATGGCGGACACCATTATTTTGGAGTTACTAATATGTCACGAGATAGAAATTCAGGACTAACTCTAGTTATGTGTATATTAATCCACGAATATTTCAAAATAGATGTGACTGACTTCGTTTTAGCTGAAGTTATTTAGGTCCACTAGTGAAGATTTTTTAAATATTACAAATTGTTTTTGAAAAACAAATGTCGCCCTTTGGAGTTTATATGTACGAAACAAAAAATCAGGATTATCTTGATTCTTCATATGAATTAGTCCATGAATTTTTAAATATATACGTGATTGATATTTTTTTCTCTCATTTTTTGGATCCATTGGTGACATCTTATTAAATGATACCTAATATTTCGTAAAGGCGGACGTCACTTTCTCTTTTGTTAGTTTTGTATGTCATCAAATAGAATTTAGAATTGTCTCAATTTTTCATGTGTATATTAGTCAATGCATTTTTTAAAATATGTGTGACCGACTCTATTTGAGCTCAAAATTTTTTGAAGGACATGCGTCATTTTATTTGGATTTTATGTGTCACGAAATAGAAATTTAGGATTATCTTAGTTTATGAGCAGGAGATAAGAGCTCAAATTTTGTGGGTTCATTAGCGAACGACTACCTACTAGATGATAATCCCCTATGAACCCCCTCTTGTTCATGTTCTGTTCTTTCATATCTGGATACAATAACCATATAAGTGCATGTCCCTCATTCTCTATTTTCACAAACACACAAGAATATATACATGGGCTCACAAGCGCATCCTATATTAATAAAGTATAAAATAAAGAAATTGCTTCATTATTTGTATTCATTTAATTTCAATGATAGATACAACATTCATATATTAATTTTCTGTATTAAATTTTATGTTCATGCTTGTATATAATAAGGATGATGCATAAGTACACCCTTAAACTACAGTTGAAATTTCAGCAACATATCTAAATTTAATTAGGGTCTTATTGCCCCCTCAACAATTTTTAAATAAAAATGCTAATGTGGCACCATAAAGGGTAGCAGTTCAATCCGACGAAAATTATGTGGTAGCTTTGTAGAAAACAACATGCTACTTGAAGGACACAATCCGTTGTGGATTTGTACATCCACCATTTTTTGTAGGGACGAAGGTGGTCTTAGTTAGAATCATTAGTTCTGGCTGTTGGTCAAGCTGGCCTTGAGTGACTGAGCATGTATCATACATGTAACAAATCTGAGAAAGTCCTACATAAATATTCTACCATAATACATTCAAAAATCGATACA